>JAMKCH010012406.1:0-108442 GCA_023653785.1 Ophioderma brevispina | reverse complement strand
GCTGCCTTGGGTTATTTTGTAATACTGTGACTTGTTTTAACAAGCCTGTCGACATGATGCATGAATGTGCCATAACGGTGATGTGAGATTCTAGACCTTGGTAATAGCACAACACAAAAAGTATGGTCCCCCTCTAAACAAACCGCTCATAATTTCCTTATGCAGGAGTTTGTCAGTCACGACTATATTTCCATGCTGTTGGTTACCCGTTGTGAAAATTACAGATATCTGTTACTTCACGAAGGCTGACTGAGCACAGATTAAGACAAAAGAGGCATTTTCAAAGTCACGAAGTGATATCAGTACTTGAGTTGATTTACAAACAGTCTAACTTAAATTTTGAAGTACTGTTCAAGGTAATGTGTGCATCCCACACCTTGTCAAATGACCTCTTGACATCGGTGTACACATGGTATTGATTAGTCTGGTCAAACGCTGCTGAGGTATAGTATCTATTCTCCCGTAAAAAAAGAAGAAAACGTGATAAGTCACCCAGTGTACTCTCTGCATAGCACGGGTATACAAAGCATGGCTTAAATGGCGTCCAAACGATGTCCAAAGGATTTTTTCAAACATTACAGTCAATGAAAGATGTTAACTTAACCTATTTGCAACTAGCATATTGAATTTTAACCGCAGTGTTAATGATTCTTAATATTAACTTATTAACTTCGTTGGAATTTTTGTTTTTTATAATCCGAGTTTATGAAATTATCAAAGCCGAGAACATTGGAGAAACTGAATTTTATTTGCAAGTTTATCCTAGTTTTGTTAGCCACGCAAGATAATCACTGTTTTATTGATATTCATTTAATTGATTCTGATATAGAATTTATTCATTGAGTCCTAATACTATGAATTCGGCTTCCTTTTTTCATATAACTCGCGCACTCCACCCCAAGGTGCGACTGGAACACTGATCTCTATAAAAACCAAACTGATCGGCTATTGCGCTCGAACGTGAGCAAACCGGAAATTGCACGGCGCCCTTTTGCTCTACCCAAGACCCGATCGTGCACGTACAACTGAATATGGAAACTATGGAAAATGGACAGAATTAAACAATCAATTACGCGTATGTCAAGGTTTGTCAATTATTGGTTGATTTTCGAGTATTGCTGGTATGTTCGAACAAAATATGATACAAAACTATTTTAAAAAGTCCTTTAATAAAATGCCATATTTCAGGTTTTCAGCTCACAGACAGTAAATTCATGAAGAAGGCCTCGGCTTTGACTACTACTACTACATTCCCAAATATTAGATATTATTTCTCCTAAAGATTTTTTTCCGCTTTACTAACCCCACCCCCCCTAAATCATTTATTTTCACTCTTTCCTAACCTTATGATCATAATGTTAATGGTGGTACTTATTTGGATACCAATTGAAGAGAAAAATAATAAGTTCTACGGTATCAAATTCGTTTTGTTGTGACTGGTTCAATGGAATAAAAATAGGAAAATGTAACCTCAACATATCAGCAAAATAACCCCCGATTTTGTATTTTTTTGTATATTGGGCTTTACAGGTATTTTTTATTTAGTCACGTATTGAGAACAGGTCCCATCAGGGTATAATTTTAACCTGCAAATTGGTCCCCTTATTTAAAAAAAAAACCTGAAAACAGACTAAGTACAATTACAAAAATTTAAAAAACGACAAATTTTATTACATTTATTTTTTCCTTTTAGGGGTCAATTCCAGAACCCCTGGAATGAGCACGGGTACTCCTGAATCCCCCCCCCCCCCCGGATAAAATCTTGCTTTGAAGAAAAGATAGCCACTGCAGTCTATGGGGTTCAGTATACTGTCACAAACGCATTGTTTAAATTAACTTGGAATTAAAATTGGAGAATGAAATTTTGGTCCTTGAACCTTGGGATTTATAAGCTAGTCTAGTGACTGTGTTTAATAAAATGTAAAAAGCACAAAGTTAATCCCTAAGCCTAATTGAGATCCATTTCTACATATACCAGCGAAAGGTCTCATTAATTAATACCAATTTTAGTTACTATAATATTATTGCTCCATACTGGTATTCCATCGATTTATAGCATTTTGAGCACAACAACTGTAGTCTAGTACAGTGGCCAATGCAAGTGCAAATACATTATTATGTAAGTGTAGGCTACGACGTGTTACCATCACTCAAATCGTGTCGCAAATTGCCTAGAATACTTCCGTTTACTTCTACTCACAGTTAATTTCAGGCAAAAACGGGCAACCTACAAACAACCATATAAATTGTGCAAAATAAAAAAATTATTTTTTCAGATATTGGCCAGAAAAGTAATTTATAAGGCACATCATGTATCACTCCATAATTCATAAAACCCGTGGCAACCGAGTGAATGTTTTGGTAGAGCAAAAGGGACGCTGCGCCACTTCCGGTATCTTCACCGGCTTGTCGCTATTCAATCGCGTTGAGATTGCCTATCCAGTGTGTAGAGATCAGTGGTCTGGAATTATCCGCAGAACGAGAATGTCAGACATTCTCGAATACATTTAAATATATATGCATTCTAGATATGCTTACAATCAGTTTCTAAGAACTATATTTCAAAGGACGTGTTTTTAACTTCATTCTTTTTTTTCTTCACTTATTTTTTCTCACTTAGATCTTACTATAGTTTCTCTTGTTTTCTCCCGTGATTATATTATACTACTGTGATATATCTTGAAGATAAATGAATTCCACTTTTACATTTATTCGTAAGTGATCAAACAGCTCATGCTTTAAATCAACTTACACTATTTACAATATAACTAACAAAGTAAATATATGTTCACTTCAAACACCTTAGAGACTTATATGAAGATGTTGTTTGAGATACGAAGTGGTTGTTTTTATTCCCTGAAGTAATATTCATCCTATTTATACAGTGTGGAGTCAAAAAGAATAGGACCGTGATTTGATTATTTTTTACAAAAACTCATTGAGCCTTATAGAAACAAAGTTTTACATATTCGAAACAACAATGTTCTTTCCGCTTATAGAAAAAAAAAAGACCCACCGAAATTCATCATGCTTCCTAACCATTCTTATGTCCTTCTGCCGAAGGAACCCATTTATCCAGCGGTCCACGGAATGCTGAAATCTTCGAATATGTGCGAGTACCTGGTTTAATGACTTTGGTCATTGATGTCATGAATTTACACCCGCGAGTTCAAAACGATTAGCATGGTCGCATAAAATTAATAATGAATAAAAAAAACAATCTGAAGGTATTTTCCAAAACTAACTCGCATCTTGGTGGCAAGGTATTAGGTACCATGACCCTCATATCCAGATGTACAACGAACTTTTATAGTTGACACTTACTTGCAGAACCATGCTCCCGTTAATTCAGAGATATGGAGGGCCATGATACCTAATACCTTTCACCAGCATGCCAAGTTCGTTTTGAAATACCGTCAGATTTGGATATTTTATTTATTCATTAATAATGTGGTGGCAGACCATGCTACTGTTAAAGAACCTCGCGGGTTTAAATTCAATTACATATTCAATGACCCGTCATTTCCTAGGTACTCGCATATATAATATTCTATATATCTATATATATATCTACATAATATCTCTATCTACTATATCTAATCTCTCTATCTCTCTATCTTCTCCTCTCTCGTATATCTTCAAAGCATTCAGCATTCGCGTTGAACAGCTGGGATTCATGGGTTCTTCCGTCAGAACAGGGCATCAAACAATGGTTAGGAATGATGATGTGGGTGGTTCTTTTTGTTTTCTAATGAGTGGGAAGAATATGTTTGTTTCGAATATGTAAAACTTTTCTATCAAGTCAAGTAGTTTGTGCATTTTGATACAAATAAATACATCTCACGGATCTATTATTTTTGACTCACACTGTATATTTTAATATTACAAATTGTCCAAATGTTCTTACATTTATTTGAAGTCGAACAGTGGTGCTCCCTAGATTTCGCTCCAAAGTGTGATATCGCATACCATGTCAACTTCCACAAGGAAATGGCCATTGTTTTAAGTGTCTGGGACCGTATCATGTTAGAGACCCCAAAGTGGTGAGTACTTACCTCATTAGCTTTCTGAAGGATAAGAGTACAGAACGATGAATTTTGGTTTGGGACACTTGAAAAAGGGTAATGAGCCGTTTTTAGGCAGTGATACAGGGTGATGAAAAAGATTTATACCCGATTTCAGAAAAAAATTTAAGATTAAAAATGTTTTATACATAAAAACAAACGTTCGTTATATCCACTGTCAATAGTGAAAAAAATCGACAGTTTACCTGTTCCCATATTGTGGATATACTAATTTAACGGGAACAACCGACCAAAACCCCTTTATTGACCACGGTTGTACATTCTTCCACGTACACAGTATGCAAAGGCAATTGAGTACTCTAGTATAAATGCTTACAACCTTTACGTTAATAAGTATCAAATAAATAATCCGTCCCAACTGCTTGTGACATATTTCTTACACAAATAGTTCAATTGCCATAGGTAAATGGGAACAGGAAACACCTTGCCGCCCCCATGGGTCTGCCAGGGAAAATCAGTGAGGAAAAGGAAGATCAGAATTGAAGCAAGACAAGAGAGGGGAAGAGAGAGGAAGGATATAGATGAAAAGGGAAAGAGAGTCATGTGCGTGATATTCAAATATGATTCCCAAATGGATACATCACCCCCATCACATTTTGGAGGACTACTGTGAAAAGGTGGATCAATCGGCGAAAGAAGTGGAGGCGGAAACAAGTGAAAACCTGTATTTGAACGGGTCCAAATTATACACACCAGGAAAATGTTGAGATTTCCACCTTCCCTCCCCCGACACCGACCCCTGTTACGCCTGTTTCCCTTTTTTTTTCTTTCCCCTCTATGCCAATGCTAGTTCATGAATAGAATGTAATTGAAACGCATTGACTTAAATGATAAAAACTACAAAACCTGTGTTAAGTAAGATTGGACTACCTATTTGAAATCAAAGCTCCCGCGAAAAGATAATGTGTAGAATTACATCATAATCAGTTAAACACGGTTTAATAGTTTGGGTAGGAGTCCATAAACAATTATGGAAATTATTTGTTATTGGTGTCAAAAATAATAAAATAGCTTGACTTTTTAAAATTAATTTTGAAGGTTTACACAAAGGATAATGACACAGTGATTCGGGGACAGAGTCAAATGGGTTATTTATCTTTTAAGGTAGCATAACCTTCTCAATGCAAAGCTCAAGAATCTCATTGTGACCGCCATACCATCGGTTGTATTGTTGAAATCTCTTGTCCATTTGATGCCTTCATAAACACCTGATAACATACAAAATTCAACTATTACCAAACATGGAATGAAAACTAATTCCAACGTGGATACACAATACTCATGTTAAAACAATCATATTAGTGTGGGAGTCTTGGAAGTATTTATGTATGTTGTATGCATGTATTGTATTGGTGATTCATACTTGATGGTTGTCCTAGGTTTTTACTTTTTCATTTCATTTCATTTTATTTGTTCAGAATTTAAAACAAACATAAACAAAATAGGAAAGAGTGCCACCATAGCAGGAGGACAAAAACAGTGATTAATTCAAGATCACTTCAAAGTGGTCAACCTATAAGTGCACCCAAACAGCGACAAGAGTTGTAGAGGGAAGAGGATGTACTGTAAACTAGCTTTTTGTATTCCATTTTTGATGACAGCTTTTATGCTAGAATGCTAGAATAGAATAGAAGGCTTCAGAAAGTGGTGTAATTTGCAACGAGTGGTGCAGATGAATAGAAGCATGTACAAAAATATATTTGACCAATAGCTATACTTAAATTTCATACAACGCTCCGTAAAATTTGACAAAAGTAAATCTCCTCACATTCTGCTCGTAAGCGAAAGATTATGCCTTAACAAAGTCACCAATTTCACTTTGAGCTCAGTAAAAATCATCAAATGAACAAGATAACGTTTACCAATACGGAAAAGTTATATATGATCATTGATCCCCGTTTTCAATGACATTGATCGGTATTTCAAAACAGGAAAACCATTTACAGCTAAGTAACTTTTAGGGAGTTTTAGATCAATAACAAGTACAAACATGTCATACTTGTGTGTCGGTACAAATTAAGCAATATTGCTTTAACTCTTCTTCTTGTGGGATAATAAAAACAAAATAGTCTTTGATTTCAAGTAGCCATTTTCCTGTTTGTGCTTTACGATATTTATAGCTTGACGGTCTAAAAGTACTCGACTGCTATTAGACATGATTCTCATAATTGCTTAAGTGCTTCGTATTCATGTGCTATCAAAGGACTCAAATGTACTTGGGGAATTCTTCAAAGAGTCATACCAATCCTTCAATCAAACGTTATTCAAAGTGACTGAACGACACAATAATACATCCTAAAATCCATAATGTGGCCATCATTAAAGCAAGAAAATGCTAAATGTTTGAGAACTAGTTCTGTGACGATGAGCAGTGTATGGCGTTTGACAAAAAAATCAGTACTCGATTATTTGTCGATTGTACTCGTTTTCAATTTTCCATTAAGCACCAAGGAAATATAAATCACGAAGAACCTAATAATTACTACCAGGTATTATTTGATTGGCAGACAGGTAAAAATACAAAGATATTTCAATTTATCAATTTATACCTAAAGATAACTTTGAGTATCTTCTTTCTATTGGTATGAAAACAATTTGATGTCACTATGACATCATAAGCCATTTTGGTGACTTGAAAACATTCTGAAGTCATTCGAACATCATACTGGACAAGTCGGTACTCAATTTGGTATCAGTGGAAATAGGAGGACCACAGCTATCCATTGGTACCAAATCACAGTGATCTTGGCCAGTGTACATAGTCAGTCTTAGATAATTACTTCGTCTCCCGAAGGGGGGATGGTTGCCACCCCATCTATCCATCACCTCAAAATCGCCCAGGCTACCTATACATTTTTGCATGAAAATGAGTGCAAAATATCTGACAATTATATTAAATATTTTGGCACCAGAAAAGAGAGGTAAAATGAACAACCAGAAGAGGTAGTTGCCATCTTCCTTCTGTAGACGTAGGGTATTATTTTGATAGCACATCTAATTAGAACCTACATTGCATGCAAGTAACTTATGCTTTCAGAATATCTCAGATGAAAATAGTAAAGAAACCTTATTGGAAAAATTGTTACTTTAATTGGAGTTGAAACGGTCTAATGATTTCACTCATAATAAATCAGATGCTAATTAAAGGTCCATGGCCATGGAAATGGTCAACATTTTGCTATCAGAAGAAAGCTACTATTTTCTCATTTACCCTGTGAAATCTTAGAGCCAAAGGATGTTTGGTTTGGAAGTTATGAGCGAAAATGTGCCCCATTTTGGTCGACCAATATTAATTTTACACAGTACTCTATGGGGCTTACAAAATCACGATAGCTCTCGCATCAAAACGGATTGAAATATCGGCGCGAAACTTTACAGATGGGGTTTTGGAGTGAAGGCCAATCTATCAAGATGAAAACTTCATATCCTTAAATCGGGCCATCCTCCTTTAAGCCTTCATGTGGGATCTAGAGAAAATTGGATACCATACAGGAATAAACATTCAGAAGAGCAGTTCAAGACGCTAAAGGCCACCAAGTATCATCGTAAACCCAATCTTGGAAAAATCTTGCCTTCGCTAAAATGGTCATTTGGCACCAGAGATGGTTTACGTTCATAAGATACATGGAGGTTAACAGGCCAGTTATATATTGCCTTAATCGACGAAACCAAACACTGCCCTGCGGAAGAGTTGTTAACGAGTTTTGTTTGAAAGACGAAGACGCCAGAGGGTCCAATTTCCCGCCATAAATCTATGTCTAACGCCAAAGCCAATACTTTAATACTTTGCATGTGTTATTCCGGTTTTAAGACCGATTTTTCTACTAACTTTGTTTTGATATAAGGAATTGATCAAAAAATGCGAGTCATTAATGCGCCAGATTTTCGACCAAATCGGGTTTTAAACATTTGAAACACGTACAACAACAACATTGTATTTTCTTTTAAAATAAAATGTATTTTTTTAACTGCTGCTAGTTTGAGATAGACTCTGAAAGTAGTTTAAACGATGGTATTGTTAACTTAATTCACATAAAACAGCACTGTATCTAAGAAACATGCGTATTAGTGTCTCTGAACTTAACCCCTATATCATTGTTAACATTGTCGAGAGATACGGGAGTAATTTGAGTAGTTTAACCGGTCATATTGCTAACTTAACTCACCATAAAACAACATTTTGTATCTGAGAAATTTGCTTATTAACATTTGTGTCATTGTAAACATTGTCGAGAGTAAACATGGAAGAGTAAGGCTGGCATTCTCAAATGGAGTCCTTCTTTCCGAATATATTGAAATGAAATGATCCATCCATGAAGGATAAACCCTGGGTTAAAGTCACATTCCCATCGAGGATACCATTAAGTATCCACTTGAATTTCATTGTACACCTGCAGGCCGCATCACTATCTCGTGTAAGTTCTAGCAAACTAAAAAATTATATTTCTGAGGTGGG
The DNA here is from genome assembly GCA_023653785.1 of Ophioderma brevispina. Lineage (NCBI taxonomy): Eukaryota > Metazoa > Echinodermata > Ophiuroidea > Amphilepidida > Ophiodermatidae > Ophioderma > Ophioderma brevispina. Next base: position 99,901 of record JAMKCH010012406.1, on the reverse strand, counting down.
GGTTTTACAGATGTCGATGGCGAATGCTAACGTTGAGGGCGATACGTTACCATTTTATAATTGTTGTAGACCTATATTTCTTAACCACCTCCTTAATCCCCCAAAATTCAATCTAATAATAATTCAGTGAAGACGACAAATAAAGGCAATTTGCTTACATTTCAGAGCAAGCCCTGTGCTGTTACTCTCAGTTATTGATGTTAGTTTACGTAACCAAAGGTTGGAACATAATAGGCGGAGTAGCAAATATTATAAACGAGCTTCACTATTTGGAAATTTGGATAACAGCTACTTTGTTCTGCAATAACACAACCATCTCTCTCTCTCCTCTCTCTATCCCGCATTACGCATAATTTGATATGCATTTCACCTGTGACAATCTCAAGTACGAAGAGTTATTCGGCTAATTAGGTCTATACAACAGGTGTGATATACTTGTTGCACACGAAATTGAATGCCTGTTAGTGCAAACAAATTCATAACTGGTAGATGCGACTTTGTTGGCACTCTAATTAATCGTAAAAAAAATAGTTGTAGTAGATACGGCCGTTTTATTTTTTAAGGCAATGGTTTAAAAAACGGTGTTATTAAAATCTCCCTAATGTTTGTTCATAATGCATTTTCATTTTTAAAACGTTTATGCTAATTTTGGGTCACTAAAACCTTACACCTCTCAAAAAGAAGTTAACGACCCTTATTCCCACCTCATATTAACGTTACGCTATACTTAGTACTTATTTTACAAAAGTTTATGAATATGGATAAATTTGAACATCTATTTCCAGGAATAAAGGCCCATTTTATTGCCGATTTATTAGGAAAATTAGGCTAATTATGTGTTGATACTACTTTTTTCACTCAGAATTCATTTCTGTTGAATGCAAGTCGAAACTCGTAACTGGAGATACGACTTTTGTTTGCACTACACTACCTACACGGGAAAAACATGTGTGTATATATGCACTTTAATTAGCTAATTACTTCTAAATTAGTCGACTTAAGTGAAAATAAATATCATAATAATTATGTAAAAATAAACAATTTCATCGTGTGCTAATATTTTTTTTTTTTTTTTTTCATCGAAATCACAACTAACTAAAAGACAAAAATGTTTCTCTCCTTAAAAACCAGAAAATTTTAGATACAACTTTGTTGCAAACCTCTGAATATTTTGACAAATGACCATTGAGTGTTTGGTTTCCTAGCGTACCTGAAATGTGAAAACCTTCCAAACCTTTCTCTACATTTAACATTTCAACAACATAAGTAAATTCCGTGAAGTAATCATATTTATGTGTCAGAAGTTAGATTCAAGATTCCTCAAAGGACAAAACATGCAAATCTTTCGATTCCATTGTGACTGGAGTTGAGACATGTTCCGCTTTCACATATTTTCAAAGTAAATGCGTAATGATACAATACCCCTATGCATGCAGATACACTTTTTTAATTCCATGTCGTGACCACCACCGCAAAAGATTTAAAATAGCCGAATGTGAACGGCAAAATTGCATAGAAGTTGTAATCAACAAGATTGAAATTGGACCATGACTTGCCTTAAGCAAGGTTTAAAATATTCAATCACGAGAAGAAGCCCGCCGTAAATTTACCTTTTCTCCGAACAAGGCCTCTCACGGCACCTATAGTTATTATTGTTATTTATATGCAAGCCTTGTTTTAGGCATTGGAAAACTACTTCAATCCTCTTACAGGTGTTTAATAATCAAATTTCTTTCTCTTAATGTGGGGTTTAATTGAAATCCTTTTCACTAACCTTTTTAAACGTCGCCGTTAGCATATTATACGGCGACAATAGGCAAGACACGTACCAGCACTAGAATTATGGAATTATGTATGTTTATGAAATATTCACACAATCTCCTAAGTGCAGCATTATTTCATGCTAACATCATTTACATCTTGTTTGTCACTCCGGTTTTAAAAACAATTGGTCATATAATTTCGTTTCGGGGACCCTAATTAGTATACTTATCTATCATTCCATACGTGCTTACTTGTAGCAAATTTTCCCAAAACTTCGGAAAAATATATTCATATTTAAAATATAATCACTTTTTTTATTCCTTATGTTAATCTTTTGTCTAATACAAAACGGGGATGTTCTATACCTCGCATTTCACCGTGGTACTGAGGATTTCAGTGTTTTTCCTCTTTTTATATAAATTGACATATACAGTTGTGGAACCTTCAACTATGCCTTTGAAGTTGTACGGAACTATATAGTTGATATCAAACTCCGATCAGGTATCCTAGATTATGTGATCATGGTGTGGCCAGTTCAACAAACGAACAAATGAAAACGTGTTTGCTGGTTTAAATCTTGAGCCTGAGTCTTTTAAAGTGAGAGTGCTTGAACAATGAAGGCGTTTGGGGAATTTGGGTTTTTACATTTCACACACTACTTTATAACTACCCTTTCCAAACCATTCAAGACTGCTGAGTTTAGGAGAAGTTACTTAATAAATCAATAATCGCTCTAGCATTTGTGAAAATCACATTCTCTTCTTGTGAGTGGAAATGGAAATAAAAGTATAAAAATACTTAACCTAAATAATTTAAACCGTTTGCACCTCTATATGCTACTAAATTTAGACTCATTGGTTGAAATATTTGAATTCTAACTGTTTTAAGTTAAGCGCCCGTATACTGCTTGTAATCACCGTGTTGACAACATAAAGTTCTTTATCTGGATGACCATCACGAACGTTTCGCATCAAGTATAGAACAAATATCGTCCCCCCTTTTTTTAACCGCTGCCTCAACCTTGGTGCAATTGGCCTTTCGTTTATTTACCTACTTGCGCCTTTTTTTCTATTTTAATTGTTAGCATAAAATGACAGGAAAGGCAAGAACGTAATTTACGTATATACGTAGAAAAAACTAGGGTACTCTTTTTGCATGTCTAATATTTTTAACCTATGTGCAAATATAGTTTTATTGTAAGCCGTTCAATTTCAATTGCATTAGTATGATGGTTTAACTATAAACTTTGCTGGTAACCGGTTGTTGTTAAACGATGTTCACAGCGAGCGTATAGATGAACAGCTCAAAAATGTCCTGGATGTAGGCGTGATTTGTCCTATATTACCCTAAATTGGACTGCAGTTTTCTCTTTTTCCCTTGAGTGAATGTGATCTCTACCCAAACCACTATAGCTAAGGGTGATCATCCCGCGGGATCACTGACGTCAAAGGTCAGAAAAATTAGCCTTGTGCACAAGTGATCTGAATTTTATAGAATAACACTGTTGTAGATGATTTTAGTCAGATCGGTTCTTTCAAGAATTTGGATGTCCAAAACACAATTCATCATCTTACAGTCAATGATTTTAGGGTTTCAGTCCGCTAATGTCCACGTTTAAAAAAAGCGTTGCATGTGCTCACAGCGAGACTTCAAAATGTCAGCATCATTCTTAGAAAATTCCGGTAATGTTCCATTGGAATCTTCTCAGCCTGAAGATACTCCTGTCCAGCAGTTCATGACGAGTGGTTGCCCCTCGACGACACGAATATTCCACAGTAGTCAGTCCGGATATAATCGCCACGATTTCTATCTGTCACAATTTGGAATCCTATTTTGATTCCTATCACCTTTAACCTCAAATATTACATTAGAATAATGATATCTTTTTTCGCCTCACGTGGTCTCTTCATAAATCCGTCACTATCTCTGTATAGACCTGTACTGGACTACCATTTGCAGATTTTCAAATCTATCTAAACTTCTAGCTACTGCTACTGGCTGGCAATTGTTATTCTCCATCTTCCTTATATAGAGGACTGGAGGGGGGGGTGGTGAACGAAGGTTTAGGCTTCTTGTCCCCCCTCGTCTTTCCCTTCGTAAAATAGATATTACCACATCATCATGCAGAAATGCCTTACACTAAGCTGACCATTTGGTGCTCCATAAATGAACCTCATCTTCATTGCATTATCTTACATAAATGACATCATGGGAAACTACCTATTTTTGCAATCTGTTTTGTTTTTGCAATCAAACTTGGAAACCCCCCAGGCCATAGTACTTCGCTCAATCTAGAATGATCTGTGGCTTGTACACATCTGTTTAAGTGATCTCGGTTGCACCAAAAGCTTGACTCATTTCATAAATTTAGCCTTTAAGGGATCCGTTCACCTCTTGCACAATCTCTCTTGTAAATACCATCTGGTCTGATCCCAATATAGCACTAGTGAATGCCATTATAAACAAAGTTACGTTTACCGTGAGAAATGTTTTCCCAAGTAAATTGAAAAATAAAATAAATAATATTTTAATCACAAATTAAATAATATACTCATAATATAAGGCTAATGATTTCTATCACACACACCATCTTTTCCTTGCGGTGCCTACGTAATTGCCATGTTAGCCTAGCCCATGGTACACCGCATTCCATTCCATAGGGAGTTTCGTTCTCATAGACTAACATGCACAAATCTAGGTTTATTTTCTTCAGTTATCTCCTTCTTCAAATTTATGAAGTACTTTCTATGAGTAGTACTTGACTCTTTGTATTTCTTCGAAGCATACTTCACGAAATGTGGGTGATTTAAGTAGTTTGAGTTTACGGATAAACCTTTGATCAAATTAAGAGGAATGAATAGGCAAAATGATACAAGGGGTTATCAGAAAAGTAAACAAATTAAGATAATATACACGTATAACTCCGTCTTGCCAAGGGGGCCCGTGGGGGTGCGCTAATGTGCCAAAGGCTGGCGTTTAAAAAAGCTCGCAAGTAATCATTCTCTCATCCTTTTGCCAGATCAAATATGTCTATAGAAAACAACGAAGAGAAATGAGGTTAGGGTTAAACGTAAACCTCATTGTCAAAGAGCTGGATAAAGTAAAAAACATGTGTGCAAATTAACACCCGATTTTTTAAATTAACACTATTCATATTATTTTGTGGGGGGTCTACGTAGTTTCTTTATACATGGCTGATTATGGAAACCAATATCTCAATTTGAAAATAGATCGTCATGGTGAGTGCACAAGTCGTAAGACATTTTTCATGATTTACGATGAGATGCATTTTTGTGTTCATTCTTGTGACTTTTCAAGGAAAATTAATTCTACACACGATAAAAATGTATTTTTTTAAATATCTTAGAATGTTTTATTTTTCCAATTAAGTCGACTAACTAAAGTGTAATTAGACTAATTCAAAGTGGGGTAACTACACACGATTTTCCGTGTCGTGCAATAAAGTCGTATCTACCACGTTACGACTATTAATTGCAACTCACAGAATCAAAATTTTGAGTTGCAAGAAAGTGGTTCTACCCCTAAGTAAAATAGGTCTATTTTATTATGGTCTTAATATTTTTTATGCCAATTGGTGGCCTTAAGAAAGTTCAGATGATTTAAAAATACATTCAAAATCTCAATCAGGGGGTATGCAGGACAAATGGAGGATTCATGGATTGACTCATCTTCTAGTAGCTTGCTTCTTGTTATTTCTTGAAGTTAATGCTTGACAATCTATATTACTTGATGCTCTTTAAATAAAACCTCATATTGCTTAAGGGCTTCATATTCATGCACGATTAACGGACTGAAAGTTCTTGGGTCTAACAGTTACGCCGTTGTACTTTCACACTTTCTTCAAAGTAAAAAATCATCGACACTGTTAAAGATCCTAATCCGTAAAAACTATTGATAATGTGACCATTATTAAAGCAATACAAGCGTACTGGTTGAGAATAAATATAATGCTACCCTTATCGCAATGCTGTCAAGGATGGTTCTCATAGTGTTTCAGGGCTGGGTATTAACATAGGCGTGCCCAGGAAATTTGATTGAGGGGGGCTGGACTAAAGCTGTTCGAACCATGAGAGCGAAGCGAGCGGAGCGAGCGAAGCGACTAACGGGTGGGTCCAGGGGCCCGCCTTAGGGCCCCTGGTGGGTTCCAGGGGCAACGCCAGCTCCTGAGGTTTTAGGGTTTTCAAGACCTGAAAACGCCTTTCCTTGCGTACGTCTTCCGACACTTTTTGATCCGCATTTGCATGAAAAAAATCAAATAAATGTACCATAAAATCATTCTTTTTCTTCTTCTTTTCTTCTTTTCTCCCTTCCTCTTTCTTCCTTCCTCTTTTTTCTTGAGAACTTTGAGGGGGGCTTTAGCCCCAAAGCCCCCCCCCCCGGTACGCCAGTGATTAATGCGCAATAGAGCGGCTGAAAGGTACACTGGGAATTCTTTTTATAGGTAAATCAATCATAATTCACACTTTATTGCCGAGTTGTGCATCGATATTGCAACATGTCTTGACACATCATCAATGAACTATGATGAGTGACCCACTATCAATGCGGAAATACACGTTGAGAAGAGAATCTAGAATTGTGGCGATAGTATTGAATCTACAACGAAAAATCTACCTCGAATCAATGATAAGTTTAGATAGCAATTGTTGGTTTCAGGATTTGGAAGTTTTTAAATTTTGCAATATGACCTTTTCAGCAGTCTCACTTTATCAATGGGTTATTTTCCCTTACTGCTCGGATTCTTGTCACTTTTGTGCTGAATAAGGGCCACTAATAGAAGTATCTTTAATTGTAATTGTACCTTTGTAATGAACTGTACTAACTTCCCATTCTATTACATACCAAGACCATACATAAACATCCTACTAAATTACTAATAGTTTTCATTAATAGTTTAGCCCCAATTACATTATTTACCTTACCCCCAAACGTCGGTAATCCTTCATCCTCAAGGCTTCGCTTTATTTTTAATTTGCTTCCAGTCCGGAGTCCTATACACGTTACTATAGCACCCTCCGGTACTGAAAAATAAAAGCTTTTGGCGATCATTATGTGGTTAGTGGACAAAATTATGAGCGTTGTTTGACAAAGACTAAATCTGGCACTATATCACCAAATGCAACCAAATTCATTGGAGAAAAAGGTCACTCTAATTGTATTTACAGAATGTAATAATTACACTCCTAATGAAACACGTGCTAGACATTGCTAGATAATGCTCATGTTGGGGATTCAGAGAAATCTAAAACACGGGTATACAGATGAGGCAGTTCACGAAGCTATATGCCACCAGTTATTAAATAGTAAACCAAATCCGGGGAACCGCTTTGGCTTATACCCTTTGCTATTTGTGGTCATTTAGCACCAGAGATGTTTTACGTGCAAAGATATATAGAGGATAAGAAGCCATTTCTGTATTGCCGTAATCGACGAAACTCAATACTGCGCTATAGAAGAGTTACTAACGATTATACCTGGAGTTTTGTTTATTCTTTATAAGAGGAGAAGACGCCACAGGTTCCGCAATTTACGGCCATAAATCTATGTCTAACGCTTTAGCCAATACTTTAATACTTTGATGTGTTATTTAGGTTTTTTAGATCGATTTCTCTTCATGTTTTTATTCCGTCAAGCGAATTGAATAACAACGCGAGTCAGTAAATGGCGACAGATTATCGACCCATCACCTTTTACATAACATACTTGTTACAGTAATAATCATTTTCTTGGTAAAACAAAATATTATTTGCAAACTGCTACTAGTTTAAGATATAACCTTCTCCGATCATAGTGTTAGGTTCATACACCACATAACAATATTCATCAAGAAGTGTGTAACGTAGTCCACAGACTAACATTTTCTCATTGTGGTCATGTTTCTAGTAAATGAGAATGTTTAAAAATATGTTGAAGAGAATGTGCAGTCATGAAGGACCAACACTGGTCTAAACATGGGTTTAAACTAAACCGCATTCAGGAATACAGCCTTAATAGAGAACCAAATTGCAATTTTGATTGCACGCTTGCAGAATTTGTCACTATCCGGTGTATACTCTAGCAAATGAAAAGAAATCTAAATGGGTGTTTTACACAGATGTCTTTGGAGAATACCAACGTTGGGGACGTTATACTACATTCACAAACACCCTTTTGCACAGCCTAAATATTTATTAGACTCTTAATGTATATAATAGGGTAGTTTTGGTGAGCTGGAGTATGTTGTCATTGAAAATATTTTCAGCATGGTGATATTTTCAGGATCGTACAAACCACATTTCTGAAGCTTCCATTTTTTTCATTGAATTTGAAACTATCAAACATTCTGATCCATAGGGTGAAAATGGCATTTTAGTACTTTTAAACTGGTATAATAACCATAATATTTTTCATTTTTGTGAAAGCTTTCTTTGCCATTCCTATCCTTCTTTTAATATCTGTATTACAGCGGCCGTCTGATGATATCCAGCTTCCCAGATATCTGAAGGTGTCCACCTGCCCAATCACCAAAGTAAATAAAAAAAAAGCAAAAGGTTGATTTAATATGGATTGGATACAAGAGGGCATCCAGACCCTCAGCAGTATGGCAATATTAAAAATATTTCCACATCCCATTGTTTGGTCAGCTTTCTTTACGTAATTAATGTATTATGTAGGTGCTGATAAGATCAGCAGCTTTTGAACGGTGGTCCTGATGACTTCTCAAAAGCGTTTGTTAAGATAGATCACACTATCCTTACTGATACGTTTATTCGTCCTTGGACTTTTCCAGAAACCGTGTCCAATTTATTAATCACCACAATTCTCTCTCTCTCTCTATTGTTTAATACAGTTGTCAAATGCTTTTTAATTTAGTTTGCGCAATTTTCATTATTGGTATTTAACTGTATCTTATATTGCTCTTTATCTTTTAGCCTGTACACTAATCAGGGATTTAACCTCTTGGTCACAATATTTTGATTACAATAAAATATACTATATCTATACTATAAAGTAACAAAAACAAATCTGACAAACATTATTTGGAAAGTGTAACAAAATCTACCTTATTCTTGCGTTCCGATATTGCGAAGTATTGCGACATTACATAACAATGACTGCTGTGGAAGATTCTTGAGAAAAAAGTAATTAAACCATTTTTTTCTACAAATGTTCTTAGGGGAATTGTAAAACATCTTGATATTTGTATCCTTGAGAAATTTCCATTCAGTAATTTTATTCCTGTGGATCTACATTACAAACGTTTATTCTTACATTTTACAACTTTTTGACATAAATAAAACCCGTGAAGCAATCAGATTTATGTGTCACCAAGGTGGATTCAGGAATTCCCATTAGGACAAAAGTATGGAATGTTTCGATTCCATTGTGAATAGCGCTCACAAATGTACGAAAATTCTTTCGATATTTTCGAAGCACATGCGCAAGTGCATATTACCATGGGTGCGATAAATATTCCAAATCCATGTCATGACCGACAAAGATTTACACTAGCCAATGTGAAGGGGAAATTCGAAATAGAAGTGTAATCAACAAGATTCGAAATTGGACCACGACTTGCCTTAAGCAAGGTTTACAACATTCAATCACAAGAAACCCGCCGAAAATGTTTGACATTTACTCCCGGCAAACTATCACAAGCACCTACCTCAAGTTATCAATTTTATTTTTGCAAGTGTTTTGTGTTTTAGGCATTGGAAAATATCTTACGGTCCTGTAGCAAATTTGAAACTTTTGAATACGTGGATTCCGTCACAGGTTGATTAAACAGGATAATTCAAATCTTCTTTATTTTTAGGAATTAATATTATAAGAATAAACGTTATAAATTATTTTCACCATCTTTTTCGATGGTCGCCGTGAGCATATTATTTACAAGGCAAAAAATCAAATACAGGTACAAGCCCTAGGAACTCTTCTGCGTAATTGAACTAACATAATTTTGTGATATTATAATATTCTAACTTTTCCCCATGCCCACATAATTTGGAACTTTTTGTAGTCAGGTTTTCAAAACATTCGCGATACTATCATGCCATACTTTCCAATTTAAAAGTAAAACAAAAATAAACTACTTAAAAGTTAAGCAGCACTTACCCAAAAATATCTGAAAAAAATATAGACATAGAGAAATCCCCACTTTGTCATAATAGCTACTGAGTTCGAAACAGCTTCAAATTCAAGCACCTGGTGCTCGCCGTTCCACCCAGTTCCGGTTGGAACCAGTTTATATTGTAAACAATCAAACAGGAATCGACCGCCATAAACCGTCAACAACACAAGGTTGGGTTTGAAGCAATAGGATGTAGTATGAACCATGGAATAAACCAAGTATTTAAAGGAGATCATCACGCTATGCTTTGCTTATTGTTCGCGCTGGGTTGATGGGAGCGGCCATGTTTCCAACAAATAAAGCATGTGTTGGATGGATGTTATAATTTCAGCGGATTATATAGTGGTGTCTCACAAAATGTCATTGTATTTTAAGGTTTTTTTACAAAGCGGGACTAAATGTCAAACAAAACACTACTTTCCAGCATGTAATGCTCGAGTAGAATCATTCATATTAGAGTCCCTCCATGCCAATGCTATACAATCACTTGAAATTCCCGCGTAAATCAATTGAGACCTTTCCATGCGTACCTTGGAATGACTAATTTTGCTATCTGGGCAGCGTGAACGGTGATAGTGATGTGCGACAGGTGGAACTTCAATCGTTATATTATTGAGGTTCAATCTGTGAAGTAGTTATTTCTTTATTGGAATATAACTCACTGCAGATGTGCGTCGCTTAAGGCATACAAACCTCTTGGACATGTAGATAACTCCAAAAGGTAAATTACTTTGTTTTTTGACATCATCATGGACAAACTAATAGAGCATTACGTAGCAATGGCCGAAACTTCACTATGGCGTGAGATTATTGGTAACATGGATGCGCCAATCGTTTCCCGATTTTCATGTTGTTTTGTCCTTCTAATAGCTAATAATTTATTGTAGTTATCATCAATGTTGAGAATCGTTTCAACCTAATTGTATATCACATAATAACTAAAAAATAATTAGCGTGTTATGTCCATTTAAAAAACCGCTGCAAATGTTTTTACATCAACGTAATACGAGTTTTGGATTAGTTAGGTTTACCTTACTGGTGGCACGCCATTTCCTAACATTCTGAAGCACGTGGTCTTACTTGTCTCCCATGTAGAGAGTAAATCAGCGGAATATTCTCCAATTGTATCATGTTCTCAAAAGCCTACTTAGAGAAATTAACGCATTAATCTCTGGAGCCCGATCCATATAGACTGAAGTAATTGGCTTTAACTCTAAGTAGGTAATAGTAAGATATTGTTGTTTGCCGCAGGCAGGGTATGCTAAATAGAACATTTCCGATAACACTTATTGTGTTTATAATATAGGTGATTATCATATCATAGATGAAGTACGTGTATATAATCGAACTAATAAAGCAGCCAATTTAAAACATAAATTGTGTATGTAATCATGCAATACAACGTACTTACACTTTAATATCATTCCTTTTTATACGTACATAGTAAAGTGGACGCTTATTATGTGCATTTTAGGGGGAAATACTGGCCATTACACGCGGATCGTACTATAAAATGTAGATGTTACGCCCGATAAGCCGAATTGACCCATTTATAATTTTGATTAATTAAACACACGTAATTGAAAAAATTAAAACACTGGGTTTCAATGCAAAAATTGTAAATGAAAAACTCATGGGCCTTTTATGGTACATTGGTACAAATACATAAGCGGCCCTTTAACAGGGTTTTTTGCTTCAAAACATTGCAAGTTACTGAATACTCTCTTTTGATTGAAAATATATTGGAAACTGAACTGATTTCAAATTACAAAGTTTTTATTATGTTGTAAAAACCACATTAAAACTTTGTTCCCCATTGGAAAGATATTGGTTATTAACACGCTTATCGAATGTCAGGTAAAAATGTCACCTAAAAATATTATGGTTGTGATATAACCCAATTGTAAGTAAGAGTAATACTTTATAGATTTACTTTAAAAATACTTCTTATTGCATGCTTAAATATTAATGCAACTTAAAAACAAAGTTCAAGATAACGCAAATTTTCTGGAGAGTGATCGACATTTTTTTTATATTTGCAACCAAATATCTCCTTGCGTTTAAAGCTTTCCAAATTAAACATATACTCTTATTAATGCCGTAATATGAAAGTAATTTGGTGTGAAAATAAACGAATACAGAACTGGGTATTTTGCACCAAACCATAATCAGGTTCAGCACCCGCATTAATAAAAGAAAAACAAATATTGCATTTAAATGCCCTTTTATGATTATCTTAAATTGAAATATCTGTAAAGAACCTAAATTAGTACTTCAATACACGTTGTGCATGATTTAAAATGCTGACGTGCATTAGTGGGTATTTTTAACAATTTGGCATTTGAAGCACTTATAACGATTAAATTGGGTAATGTTTAATTATGGGTTAAAAAAATATTATACAGATGGAAATTAACTTGCTGACCACACTTACCGCCAAAACTTTATGTCTGCATTAAAAAAATAAACTGGGGACAGGATGCAAATGTAGCTGTATATAGAAAATTGAGAAGAAAATGTTTGTTAAGGGTTTGAGTTTCAATTTTTAATAGATATGTGAAATTTCTTTCTTTAGGCAGTTAATATTGAACAGTTCAGGTCTTTAGTTTTAAAACAACATACAAATACCCGCCAATATTCGAATCAATCCGAACTTGTAAAGTTTGGCTCTATTCCATGCTATAGATGACAACGAAAAGGTCATAAAACCAAGCTGTATGACATGATTCCCAGGTTTATGGATCTCAGCAGGGTAATCTGAAGATATCTTAGGTTTGGTTTGCGGATAGTCTGTTACCTAAGCACAAAATAAAATCTGTGCGGTTTGAAAACAAATAGTGCAACATTTCAAGTAGGGGAAGGATATTTATTCTAGCCATGGAGTAGAACGATCAGGACCGATCAGCCACCGGTTTCTTGTTTTAACAGGTTGAGCACATTACTTAACTCTCACCTGGTTGAAGATTTCATTTAGGTCAAGTGACAGCTGTGAGATTGTCTCTCTGTCGACATTCTACAAAATAATTTGGATAGCGAAAGAAGTTGATGCTCAGTTAACCTTTTCTTGGATTTATGTTATCGAAAACCTCTTTTAGAATGATCGCGATATCTGTATATACAGCAATATTCCAAGTGTAAAGTAAGTGGTTTGTTTTGTTTAGGGCTATTATAGGGAGTCTGAACTAAAGTTCTGCTTGGACAAGTATTTTACAGTACGAGGTATTTGATAACATACGATAAGGCCAAAACATTTGCATCGTTTTAGAATTCTGATTGCACAATCTCGTTTTGAAAATAGACAACATTTTGAAGAGAAAATGACAAGGATTAACCACCTTTTGAAGAAGAGAGGATATAATATCGACACAAGAGGATTTCTAAACAAAGCTTACGTGGTTGCTTGGTTATTGCTTTCCTTGTTTAATTTATAACTTGTCAAGTTTAATAACATATTTTAAAGAAGATAATTATGGCTATAGTTTGCTATAATTGTTTAATTCCTAAAAATGTGGCAATTAAACAGGGGTGACCCGATCGCTATACTCGTTCCCCCAGTTCAACACGTTTGAGATTTTGGTAGCATAAGAAAGTTCACATATTCTCATTATCCCAGTGGATATTAAAGTCACAGGAAATGTTTCCTTTGAAGTTATCAACAAAAAAGTTTCCAAATGTGGTCGACCCTATTAATTAACACACACGCTGTCCTATGGGCCAAATTAGTACGCACTTTTGCTTCTACTATCTAAACGGCTGGATCAATTTAACTCAAGATTTGTAATGAGATGTTTTTGATGATATGCTTCAGTGTCAGGGAGAAAACATATGAGAATTTGGATCATGATCGGGTTACCTACCTTTAATAGCTTACCCTCTACATATATATATATATAAGAAAGGTAAATTTAGGTATCTTTCTCTTCAAATATATAATTAGTATATATTTTTTTCAGAATTTAGTTAAACAGCCCCACTTAATTTGCTTACATAACCCATTTTAACAGCAGCAAGAATAATTATCAATTCCTTTCACGTTGTACCTAACGCGTTAGAAACGAACCTTTCTTATATCCGGCGTGCATGGTAGATTCTCAACGTGTGAAGATGGTACTAAAACGCAACATGTTAACACTTTAGAGTAACCAACATTCACATTTAAAAATACATGTTTCACACCTCTGGGGTATCTGTGAGTTTTCGCAAGAATACGTTCTCTTCTAGGCTATTGCTTGTAAATACTAATATGTGCTGGAAGAGAATAGCGTGACATAAACAGCGGAACTTCATGAAGGTCATTAAAATTCACTCAACGCTCTTAAACTACCATTGCTAATGTAGAAATGTCAGAAAAGAAATTAAGTGGAAATTCGCTGCAATTTGTTAAACCCGTGGGGTTACTAACATCTTTTGGGGCATGATTATAAAGGCAATGCCCTCATTCAACCCAGTGTATATATTTCGTTTTTTAAACAAGAAATTGATTCCAGCCTTGAGGGATTTACACAATACCAGATCGTCATGTAAAATGTCATCCATTGTACCTACTATGTAAACCATTGTGGTATTTGTTATAACATCAAGGGTATACCAAAAAACATTGATGACGTCTTTCATCACACAGTGAGGTATTCCCAAAGACACGCTTTGCATTGAAAGAACCCAAGTAAATGAAACCCTCAATCAAAATAGTCTTAGGTTTTATTTTAATGGTGAAACTTCTTCCATTCAGCTCAAATTTCAGCGTCTATCATCCTACCAATCACTATGTTCAACTCTCTTGACACGTAGGTGTTAATTCGATTGGGAAACTTGAATTCTCATTGATCTAGATATCTGGAACTCTTTTCATACGAATATATTTTAAGAACAAAGGCAGGAAAGATCTACTCTCTGATCAAACTTTTCTTCCCTGCAGCCTTCATTAGTTTCCTTATTCACACCTACTTCTTCTATGAATATTTGGCTTTGAATTTATTTGGTCGCTCTTTGCAAACCAACTTACTAACTTGCGTATTACTAAGCCATCCCTTTTGATTTCTGCTGTTAGGGATTCAATATGGACCACACTGTCATAAAATGATGGCGTCCAAATTTTCAGACCGCTTCTAACGTATTTGTCTCCTAAAGTATGGTTTGCCTAGCTTCCGACCTTTAGTTAAAACCCTAATGTTCAATGTCATCATGGGGTAAAACTGTGCCAATGATCAGATTTTGTTAAAACTGTTGACAAGTTGTTCGTATTGTCTCATAGGATCCAAATACAGTATTTTACAGTACGAGGTAGTTGATAAGATAATTAAATGGAAAAGTGTCTACATGGTGTATGTGTTCCGCAAGACATGCCCTGCGCTAACCCTCCCCCTCCCGCCCCGAAACTGTTATAAGTAAAACGAACTTAAATTGAAGCTTTCTTGGTGTAAATGCAAATTCAGATCAACATTTATTAAAGTACGCCTCTTTTCTCTCAGGATGATGATAATAATAATATCAATAATAATAATAATAATAATAATAATAAAGTTTTGTCTTTTCTACAAAGCTACAAGTAAACCAAAAATGGAGGTATGTAATGGTTTTTATACATTTTTTTTTTCTTTTGCCATCGCTTTGTGATGCTGTACATACTTTTTATGTCAAGACTAATTTAGGCATTTACAACATTTATCTAATTAGTAACACTGACTGATTGGCGCCAATATAGCAATTAACCTCCTTTTGAAGCTCTGAGTGTCCTGGTTGGATGCTATCTGTGCATTTTATATATCTCCACGATGAATATTGACAAGGCTATGACAAAAATCCGAGCCTATGTGAGGTACAGGAGGATACTTTTTGAGTATGTTTCCTCAATGGTTTCTTGTAATGGTTCTCTTAGTTTTCTCTCAATTGCCCATGATCGGTTGTAGACCCCTACCTAGAACGTTTCGAAGGTTTACTGGACAAACAAGTAAAAAAGAAAATAAAAAATTATGTTTTGAACTTGCCTGCTATCGTAATCGCCCATAGAAAAAACATGGTATGATTTTCCGATTATTCTCTTCAGGTGGTGACTAATAACGCATTTCCAGATAATGAAAGTAAACTCGGGTTCGAAAAAGAATTATGGCGTTTCTCTGGTCTCTTTCTTCTCTCTAAAAATGTCCTCGTATCCCTCTTTAACACTTAAGTGACGAAGGGGGTTCCTTACCGCGTGTGGATTTTTTGCAACCAAAATTATTTGAGTTTCTACTTTTAAATGCTCTTCTTTTCATACCAAACTAATTAAAAATCGGCCAACCTTAACTGATTTAATTAGAGTGGGGTCGCATGGAACCCCCCTTGTGGCACTACCGAAGGCATCTGCGGCTATTTTTTATAAACATCAAAAAAACCAAGCGATTTTTTTGTGCTGATATAAGTTCACACATACAGGTAAGTAACACTTATTATTAATATTAAAAAATAATTAACCTTTATGTGCTGAAAACAAACAATTTCATCATGACGTTGCTAAACCTTTACTGTACAAACTCTATGGGAAAATGACGTGTAATTTTGCAACACCCTTAAAAACTACAGGATTTCCTAGATTAGATATCACATAAAATAAGTTTTCAAAATGTTTGATGTAAGCGCAAGGCTCATTTGAATTTTACGTCTTTTTGTCCAATTTTCGCGTGTTTTGAAAACAATGTTTTGCCCCTAATTTGGGCACCAGATAACGAATTTCATTTTTATTGCTGGCTTGGGGTTGTCTTATGACCCTTCACATGTGCAAAAATTCCCTGTGAAAGTGGTTTCCTTGGGGGGGGGGTGGGGGGTTCCCATGGATTTTGTTTGTTTGTGCATCTACAGGTTAGAAATGAATGACGAGTGACGACATCCTAACCTGTCATTGTGATTTAATCAAACAATACAATATAGATATTTTTGGTGAAAGTACGGCAGTTTAACGACCGCAGCCGCAACTATTGCATGGATAAAAATAGCGGTAAAGCAACAGGATTCGCTGATTGACATTTTTTTCTTTATGGCCACCTATGTGATAAAAATATCTCGATTGGTTGGTAGCGAATATGACGTTATCGGGGATTTTTTTTTTCTTTATTTCCAACTATTTAATTCCAACGATTTCCCAAATTTGTATCACTATCAGTATGTTTAAGTCCTACTCGAGCGTTTGCTAATTTCGGGAGATATGACTAAATTCCTACGACAACTTTGTTTTTTAGAAAGGGGGTCCAAACCAGAGACGAATGTAACTAATCCTTAAAAACACCAGTTAACATATATAATTATGTTAAAGTCACGTGAGCCCACGGCCTCGTCAATTGAGTCAAATTTGTACTTTCCTACAGTTTTGGAGATATGTGAATTATGATGTTATAACCTTCTATGAACTGAAACAACAATAACAACAACAATACAACAATAACACCGACAATATTACACAATAACACAATACAATCACATAACAACAACACATATAAAAACAATAATAACAATAACAGCAAACGATAATAATAACAATAATAATAACCTGTACGCTCCGCTTTTCTCAATCTACAACCTGTGGATCATGGTACATTACTCTTATCATTCAATTTGACCATACCTTTCCCTATTATTGCATAATTACCATGTTATGCAGTAGAGCAATATTCAATACCATTCACGACATATTATCAGATTGTTTTTTCTGCAGATTAGCGCGAACCTTTTTTACACGACCTTGGTGAATAACCGTCTCACTATATTAAATAAATTTGTATATCATGCAAATGGTTTTGACTTTATACTGTGTTTTTGCGATGCGTTATCTAACAATACCTCGCAAATTATAAGATCAAACCAAACTTAGAGCAGGGTCCATTTCAAAGCGTCGCAAGAGAAATAATGCCTTGTGTGAGTAAATGTAAAATCCGGAATGTTCTTGAACCACCGCTCACTGGTATTTGCCGTTAATCAAACTCTGGCGTCATATCATTTCATCATCAACTCTTTACGCTGATCAAGGGACAATGAGACATATGTTGCAAGGACAGATTGTCACTGTATGTTGTCACCTAACTATCAAATGCTTTAGGAACTAATGTTGCGTGCTGTTTTCTGACTGGCAACGCCGTGAGTATTCATTTCATTAATGTGTTTCCTTGTGCTATGGGGCTTTTCCAATAATGTGCTTGAGGTCCGAATCACAATGCAAATCTCTTCGGCTGTAACTTGGTTTAAAATGCAATGTAGACATTTCTTTAAACAAAGCTTGAAAATTGAGTCAACATTCAGAGTGCTTGTATTAAATTTTTCCTTAGTCAAATTAACAGGTTTTGACTATACAATGCTGTACCTGTTTTTATTTTTGTTTTTATGTTGGTTTGTTTTGTATTTCAAATTTCCCCTACCTCCGGAACAGCGTAAAATGGTTGTAATTAGTGGTTTGTTAAACATTATCAAAACGCCTATTCAGGTTGATTGTTAATCTCACGCACCACCAACACATCATAGCAGTAGAAAAGGAAAGTAAACGGTTCAAATTACACAGTGTAAACGTTTCAATTAACTAATAGCATAGCAACAATATTGAGAGAATAAGTACTAAGTAGTTAAATTTCAATATTGAAGGAAAGTTCAAAATGGCACTACTAACATCTTATAAGAATGCGCTGCACGTTCAGTCACTGCGTTCTTTGCTAACAAACGACTTAATAGCTTTGGGAGGTGTATTTAAATGTTCATTGGCTCCGCGAAGGGTTAATAACAGTTTGATAACTTACACAAATCGTATTTATTTGCTTTCAATATCAACGTAGCAAATAGCCTGGGTCCTTGGGGCCCTTATCGTACACAGAATAAGGAATTGGCAGCGAAAATACGATGGTTATTAAAAAAAATCCTACATCTTCTTAAAGAGACACGAGGATCTAGAAAAGTGCACCCGTGTCTTTTTTTGTTGAAAACCGTTGTTTTTGTTTTCTTTTTTTACATGTTTATCGAAAAAACTTTTGAAACGTTCTCGCTATATGTGTTGTACAACCAATTAGGAGCCAAAATACGATGGATATTAAAAAAAATCGCACCACTTCTTTCAATAAAGAGACACGAGGATCCAGTGCGCCCATATATTTTGTTTTGTTGAAAACCGTTGTTTTTGTTTTCTTTTATACTTGTTTGTCAAATAAACCTTTGAAACGTTCTCGCTGTACGTGTTCTACAACCAGTTAGGAGCGATGGTTATCAAAAAAAAAAAAAAAACTACCACCTGTTTAAAGAGGCACGAGGACATTTCCAGAATCTTTCAACAATATCATAACATAAATAGTCCCCTTGTTTCTTGATCGCATTCCATATGTTCAGGTGAGCGTATTGTTTGACTCTCAAACATGGCTGTTACAGACTATTGACTAATTGGTATGTTCATAAATGTCTTTAGCTCATAGACACGCCAATACAAATGTGTTGATCTGTCTTGTCTAAGAGAGAGCTGCTTTTGATGTTTGCTCTGTTCTAGTCTTGACTAAAAACAGAGAAAGAAAGAAAGAAAGAAAGAAAGAAAGAAAGAAAGAAAGATATTTTGCTTAACAAGGCAGGTAATTTTAGCTATCTTTAGATACACTGAAGATATTTCTGTACGTTTGCTGCAGTTCAAATATTGAATTAACACTTAAACTTGGTCATTAGACTTTTTACTTCCTGGACCTTTTTCATTGGACAGTACTTTTTTGTTTTGTTTAATTTTACTTTTTACGGCCCTGCAAGCCAAAACAAGTTATCGAACTATTATCAACTTGTATAGGTAAGATTCAAGAGTAACAACCTGAAACATGACTGACATTTACAGACGACTTACAAAAGTGCCGATAGAACACTTTTAATGATCCTTGTAGAATACTGAGCATTTACACACTTTTACAAATTTCTGTTGTTTAACGGTAAAATATCGGAATCCTGTTGCCGGTATTCTACCGTTAAACAACAACAACCTAAAGATGAATTTGCCGTTATGATTGAAGAGAAGTTTTGATGTTTTATCGATGTTTGAAGAAAAACCATATTTTGTGTTAAAGTCACTAATATGCTCAAGCATCTCTTAAATACAGTAAATTTACTTTCTATGATGCACCATGGGATTCCGGTATTCTACCGTTATAAAACGTTATTTTTTCTAACAGTGCACAAAATAACACAATCAATGCGTTATTTTGATTAAGCCACAAAGATATCAAAAATGGTTATTTGACCTCGTTCTGCTCACAAATAATAAAATCACTACTCTATTTCAATCATTTGAGGATTATATTTGACGCAGATGGACAATCTTATTCAATTGCATAAGTTATACATAAATTATTGATTACTTTAAAGACACTATCAGTGAGTTATCCGAAAGAAACAAAATATTAAAATTGCAGGAATAAATTAAAAGTGAAGGACAAGCCTGTAGAATTCTTGTAAGTTACTTTTTCCAAAATGAAGATTTGGCAGAAGGGAAGAAAAGGGCAATATTCAAAGATACGAATCTCCATTCAATTGGGTCGTGTTGTAGGAAGTGTCAGAACGGACCACCTTAATGCCTAAAATATAAGATTGTCCTTATTCAGGGTGCTTCTGGTCCTATAATTGGTAGGGTATGTTAGGATCCCTATGTTTGGGGCCGCTATGCAAAAATCTGATTTTTGATGATTTTTTCGATTTTCTGATTTAGCAAATCACTGATAGGTCTTAAGTACCACTTTGAAAACAAAATGTCAGATTCGTGTCCTCGACGCAACCCATCGGGTTAATGGTGATTCAAAGGAAAAAAATGTATAAAGGAACGTTAAATTTTATATTGAGATATTAAACACAGATTTTTGTTCGGAAACGTGGACAATACATTTACGACAGTTGTTTTTTATTGATTGTATCTCGACGACTCTAATAATTACCGTAGAATGTCAAATAATGGACATCACAAGATTAGCTTATCTGCATCCATTTTGTCTTTCTTATATTTCGGTCAATTATATACGGATCATATTGTGTTTAAAGTCTTTTAATCTAACTTATAAATATTATTGCTTTAATTAGCAATTACTTATACTATCCTTCGTTTTAATACCACTTTGCTCGTTTAGTGTATTATATTACGACAGTCAAAGAATAAACACACTACTGGATCAGTATGAATTAATTCATATAATCTAGTAGTGTGTTTATTCTTTTTAGATACCTATTTTTGTGTTCTTTCTAGATACCTGTGAAAAAAACCTGATTTTTATTCAAGTTCAAGTGATATATATTATAATGCGTTTGCGTTTATGGAGAAAAATAAGGCTGATTCAGTATTGGAAAACATTGGGTATACTAAATAGAGAAATAATCTGGTATATTTTTTACCTGTATATTATTTTAAATGGTCAATGGCATTTCCATCATAATAGTAAATATACAGGGCGTCATATAAAAAGGAAAACCGAGCGTACAATATTCTGGGAAACGGTTGACGGTATATGCCTAGTTTAAACGTCCTCTTTCATATGGGAGACAGTAAAAATAAATAGTTGTAATTAGTAAAACAAGTAAAAAGATGAATAAGAAAAAAATAATAGCACTCTTCGTCACGTACACAAATTTCTTTAGTGGACCTAAAATCTAAACTTTTAATAAAAAAACTTGTTTGCTTTATTGGGATCAATATGTGTGTTATTGTATTAATAAAGTCATTTTATTTAATGTGACTTTTACAATAAACCAACCAATCATCCCATTCCAAACATTATTCGATGACATGCTCTCTCATGTTATCAGGACTTTATTATAAAGACGATATTTTATAAAAAGTTTTCCGTCAGTCAAATTTTCGGATCTGCAGACGTTATACATACATTGAAAATTGCATTACAGATATGGCCCATAGCAAAAAATATAAGAGCAAATAGAGCTTATTTCGGCAAACACATGTAGGATAGTACAAGATTGTAGGGGTGGCTGCTTTATATCTCCGATGGAGATGAGACAAGGGGCACAGTTGGCGTGGGTTCAAAATCGCATGATCTTAATCGTATACGGGATTATATTTGAAAACCGGATATTTGGGTGTTAACTTAGTGCAATAGGATCGCTCTCGTACTTCACCTTGAAACTGGCATCGGTGCAGATCTTGAAAGCACACTTTCAGAGACCTCTGCATCGAAACTATTGTTTTAAATTACTCTTTTAGAGGGTTTGATATGCTTATGTCAAGTGCATGGTGGGAAACAATAGAGCTGTTTAGATGCAATGCGCGATAATTGTACGCGAAACTTGAAAATCTTTTGATTCATCGATCCAAGAAAAACAATTCCACATTCAATGATTTTGCTAAACCATGATTGACTGCGCGAGCTTGACCCTTCGAACATACTGGCTCAGATCACACAAGCCTCCCCTTCTTCGTGTTCAAGACCAGCCCTGACGAGTATAATACTGAAATAAAATACATGCTATCTTTCTATCCGATTTGATTAAAAATGTGATAAAATAAATATAGCTAGTTTGGATACTTTTCTCACCTAATGAGATCTGCTAAATGGTGTAACTCATTATTTCGCACAACGAAACACAGAAAGTTAATTTATTGAGTTCAAAATTTTACCGCTTGGATATGGTATGGATATCTTCTGCCAAGCGGTAAAATAAAAACCCTGTTCACTATTGACATGCCAAGTCGCACAGTGTGTCGTGCATTTGATTCCGGTAAAGCTCCTTGTCATGTGATAGTTGTTCAGAAGTGTTATATAATCATTCATATTGTCATGAATGACATCCAGTTTCACTTCAGTGCAACGGAAAGTAGGGCACTTGCTATTTTAAAATGAGAAGAATGTTCAGTTTCTTTTGAGGGTATATATGTATGTTACAACCACGACCCGAACGAGAATATTTATTCCTGTTGTTTGGATATTATTTGCACCCTTTCGTTAGAATATTCGATCTAAAGTGATTAAAGGAAACATTTGATTTACGAGTGTATATGATAAATCATATTCCACTAATTAGTAAGCAGCGACATTATCACAATAAATTAATTTACTAAATGAAAGAAAAAAATAAAATAAAGGATTGGTTTCGTCAATGCTATCTCACAACCAGTGTGAAGTCACGGTCCGCGAGTTTCCGTAACCTAACCCATCTGACACATATTTTTATATATAATTATGAATTCGGAAACCCTTCGGAATAACTCACGCGTTTATTCCGTTAAGACTCCGAATTCATGTGTGTCAGATGGTCAGGTTACGGAAACTCCCGTCGTGCGTACCGTTCATTACGATTGTCAATACCACGTGAACAACCGGAGGTATTTAACGGCTTGTTTTGCCTAAGTACCATTTTCCGAACATTGTGTATACAAATACCGTGCCGGCTCTGTGGAAACATGATGGGTACAACGGTTGTCGTATGCCTCATTTAATCTGTTGTCCGGTATGATCCACGTTGTGACCCAGTGATCCTGATGAATTCATCGGTCTTTACGGAATAAAGTGCATATGATTCTGCGCGCTATTCCATAGGGTCACTGGATGGCCAGATCACAAAAGATACCCAATGTAATCTGTGTTCCTAATGTTTAAATCCTTCTATAATAGGGTGCTTGTACAGAAGGCCCGGCCAATAGTTTAACTTTGCCAGATCTGTCTTCCAGAATAAGCCAAGCATACAAAAGCTTCACCTGAAGACGTATATTTAACCCTCGTCTGCCTGAGCCATTTTTGTAACAAAACTCCCGAAGGGGGGTGGGGTTGGGGGGGGGGGGGTTGGTAACCATCCCCCTGTGATTTTCGTTACTGAACATTCTATTCCTGTAAATTTGGTACCACAGGATTTGGCACCATAAAACGGGGTTTTAGCAAGACGAGGAAAAAATGTGAAGATTTGGTAACCAACCCCCCCCCCCCCTTCGGTAGACGAGGGTTAATGTTCAGGCAAACCAGCTAAGGCATGTTGACTTTGCTTAGTCAAGACATCAGGTCACGATAACAGGTCACGATAGGATCTGCCTTCAAAAGCATAGGTAGGTGTATAATAAATTGTGCTTACCAAACCATGTTTGATGACTATGCACGATTATTATGGTACGTTACATCAGAATCATTTCCCAAATTACTCCAGATGACCCCTAACAGGGCTTTACCCTTGCAACTAAAGTGCAGAATTACAACTATACTCTTTAATCATTATAGCAAGAAAAAATATAATTTAATACGATTTCACTTGATTGCAAATTTATCCTTTTGTTATTCGTACCCACAGTGTTCCCCTGTTATGATTGCGTCCAAATTTTAGCATGACCTCGGCAATATAAACTTCTGTGCCAATTTACAAAAATATTTTCCCAGGACTAAAGCAACCTTCCAATATCTACAGATTGGGAATGTCGTATTTTTCTTCTCACGAAGGTTCATAAAATGATACCAATATAACTTGATCAGGGAAACCCTTCATTAAGCCAAAAGACCCTCTTTTTTAAATACCTCTTTCTTGTTTTCATCCCAGCCTTGCACACTTTTAGCGTTGGAGAAGTGCTACATCCTATTTTCCCCTTCAATATGATGCCAATATGACGCATTGTATCTCCACGGGCTTCACCCCCACGAATAACATAAATTCTCTAGTTTTACATGCTTAGCATTTTTATGAGTGTGATGTAAAAGTTAGCGTTCAAACCAAACAAACTCCGCATAATTTAACACTAGGGGTTTTGAGGAGTTTCAACTTGATCGACATCATTATAATGCTTCAAATTATGTTAATGTGCTTTCTTAGTTTGTGCATGCGATATGAAGGTCCCCGTTCAAATCACCCGATGCACTTTTCATGTGCACCAGCATTCTGCAAATTAAAAGAATCTTTTTTTTGTCATCCGAATATTGTTTTTCACTCTTTGAACATTGTGTTCTCTGGTTGTATCCTGTACAATTGCCGAGAAGGCAAAAGAGAGAGAGAGAGTTTATAGTATGTGGATTCTTAGAAAGCCCGAAAAACGGGTTAATTGCTATGGGCTGTTTAAATTGGTACACCATCACCCACTGGAATTAAACCTATTGCACCCAAAGTTCGGGAATCAATTTTGTCTGCTTTAGGCTCTGCAAATGACGTTAGAGGATTGCTAAACGGCTTATAACATGTGATTGGGATTCCTATAGATAGAACGTAGCACATACTGCATTTTGTACCTTGTCTAGTTCAAAAAAGGTAGAATTACGAAAATGTTTTAAAAAATGGTTCTCGCCACCCCGCTTGTTCTCGTCTTTCTTCTAGCTCTTGAAAGTTTGTTGGGAGCATCTTCAAAACCACCCAATTCACATAGCAGGAACCTGTTATAACTGGTAGTGCTATTCAGCAGGTACCTGTTATTATATCTGACTCAATGTATACACTGTCCCTACGGTGCTATACAGCAGGTAACCGGTGGGACTGTTATTGCCCCTTAGCGTATTGTACACGCGTATTTCAAACCTTGGACTTCTGCTATTTGAATTGGGTGCAATTTTGCAAACTCAACCACCGGTAGTCGTCCGGCCCTTTTATTCTGATTCTTTCCGATTTAAACGAGTTTCTATAATGGTTATAAACAATGAACAGGGTAAGCCGCTTTGAACCTAGAGGGTCAACCGGCGGTTGTGTTTTGAATTAGCCACCCTGTGTTTAGGAACAAGAGTATCTAGGCCTTAATGATCCTCATAATAGACGTAAATAAACCTAATAACAAAAACAACTGACCGGTTCTAGATATCGTTATTGTCTAAAATACTGACAAGCAACAGCTAAATTAGAATATAGACTTATTTGCCAAAGGTTTCATCTTTCATTTGAGCCATTATCCGACCAATTCGAGTACAAAATTACAAACCCCTGGTGGTTCAAAACCCGAAGACCCCGTTTTCGAAAACGACACGTACGGCTGTTTCAAGGGAGTTGAACTGTGAACTACACAATTGAATGAGCTCAAACACGATACTTTGACGATTCGCAGGAAAAGGAATTGTCATTGAAATTAATACGGTCGATGGGCACTAACACACGCAACGCAATGAAACCTTACACAAAAACCCCATTGAAAATCTCAAGTGTCATTTTCAAATTAGACATTTCAACATTTCAAGGACAACCAGATTGCCATTTCTTCACTATTTGTGCCGAATTTAGGCTCTAATGAAAGAGAAAACTTCAGTAACAAAATGCATATTTCAGTTCCGCCGTTGCTTGTCAGTCTTTCCAGAGGTAACCAGCTTTTTTTCGGGGGGGGGGGGGGAGGCACATGTATTTTCATTCACAGGGGGGGGGGAGCATATTTTAAAATTTGTTAGTACAGTATATGGCCTATGTAAATCACTAATTTTTTCAGGGAGCAAAATTCCCCATCAGGGGGGTAGCTTCCCCCCCCTGCCCCCTGGGTACGCACTGAGTCTGTCATACAATATATTACAAAAATTGGTCGGTTATTTGTGTTGCTAGGTTACAACCGAATACTGCCGATTACTTAGGATCAGTAGGATCATGTACCGTTACGGTCAAACCGAATTTATGGCTTCGTTGTAATTATTGGTAGTATTACTGTGAATCTCTATATTTGTATTTTCTCCCATGAATATACCTAGAAATTACAAAGATTGACGGTTATTTCAAATTTATTTTGCTACCTGCACTTTGCATTCTTGGGAATAGGCATATTATAATGTTCGTTGTACTTTATTTGTGATTATTCTATTTTTTAATAGTTATTCTTTTATCGGCAAGACCACAACCGAATCTAAGCAAAACGAATTTCTACCTAATAGAGCAGACGCAAAGACCTGGCCTAGATTTCAGACGGAAAGTCCTTAGGTTGCTATTGCAAAATGTTCTCCTGAGGTTTAGTCAATTTGTCAATATTATATGTAAACGAAGTGGAACATTTGTCATAACATGCTGGCAGGGGAGAGATTTTTTTTCTGTTTTCAATCTAATTTGCTTTAAATGTTATACTGCTCAAACCTACGGATGTATCGTTGCTTTGAAGTAAACTTCGGATAGTTAGGAGGCTTTTTCTGAAGTCAAAGGCTTTCCAAGTCATTCATAATAATTTAATTAGTGTACCAGTTAATTGGGACGATGGCCGCTTTTCACTTACCGCAGTATTTGCTTTGACCTTAGTAAGAACAAAAGTATTTTACACTTTAACTGCACATTTTGAACGGTTTATCACCTTTTATGGTAGATCGTTACGGTAAAATGGTCTAACCCAGTTTATTGACCTTACAAGGATCTAACGAAAGCTCGTCCTTACTCACTCTCCTTTCATAATCTGAATCATTAAATAATTCAGGCAGGATGCTTCAGCCGCTTATTCTCCCAGTTTCATTACCGATGACCAGCCCGCAGCCCGAGGGTGTGCGAAGGGCGCAAAAAGTCATCAAAATCGGCCGTAAATACCCTAATAGAAAGGTCCTCAATGTCCACCTTAAGTCACCCTTCGTTCCTCATCTATTGGCATCTTCCTATTTGAAGTTGATGATGACTTGGCTTGCACATAAGTTTTCGAGTATGGTGTGATCGAAACGGCCTGATAAATAGCCTGGGAAAAGTCCTCTTTCAAAGTATAATACAGTCCATAAAATAAGGCCACCTCGTGAAATAAAGCCTAGGTACCGGTGATTTAGCTGCTAAGGCTTAATGGCAATAGCCCTAAAAATATGTTCTTCCTATATTCAGTTCAAACCGCACTGGAAGCTCATATTATTAATCATGATCATTAAATATTTCCCTCCCACTTTTCATATTTTACATCAGCAGGCTTTTTACAAATCACTTTTTCTCAACAGATTTGTCCATTTGCTTCTTCATATGGCAGTCGTCTTTTGTCTATCGCGTATAGGGATATGTAATACTAGTAGGTTGTTAATGTTCCTGTTTGTATGTCTTTATTTGTGTCAGGGGGAATGGTGGTTATGAGGTGGATTTGGTTTTGAGGGAGGGGTTTCACATTCTGGGATGTGCTATGTATTTTGTATTATGTTCTGACTTTGTTTTCTCGTTGAAACCTTTTTTTTTTTTTTTTGGTTACCACAACTAATCACGCTCTGCGTTAGGTGTATCCACATCTCCTCACTCCTATTTTTCTTTTGTATATTTTACCTACTTATATTTTATCATGTAATATTGATTGGAGATGGAATAAATTGAATTGAATTGATTGATTGTGGTAAGTACGCACAAGTTTTGAAGTTGATATTGGATTCAGAGCATTCCCGGGATGGTATCAACGTGTCGCTGGGATTTGAGCGCGATATATAGCAAACTTTTCCTGCACAACGAATTCATATCTCATCTTGTAGTTCCGGTCCATTTTCCCTATCACGTACACACAGTGCATGCCAATAGGCCTATGACCAGTCACGCGTACTCTGTGCTTAACGCATAGGACATAAGAAAACTCACGTCGTTGAGGAAATGCTCAAGGATTTTCTCGTAGACGCTCTAATTGTAGAATATATTATCATCAATAAATATGTTAAATTTAGTATGATAGAACATGCAGAAATCCGAAAATGTTTCTTTGAAATATGGTATTTTTGGGATGGTATAATGCTAACTCTATTTCAAAAATCACCAGTGATTACTGGGCAGATTCAAGAGAGCGCCATGGACAAACTGTTAGACCTATACTCCTTCGTAGAAACTGACAACCAAGATAATCTTATTTTTTATAAGGTGGTGTATTTGGTTTGACCTACGGTACTGAAAAATTCGAAACACTATTTTCTAACAAGTAGGCTTCCACATGTGTAAAAACAGGCCTAATTGCCAATGTTGATGCACACAGTGTGTGGGTAATCACTCATCCATAGCAAGTCATTGATCAGTGATTGATGGTTGCCCTGTGAAGTGGGAATCATTTACATACGATCAAACTTATGAATGGATTCGTGTCACAATGATTCGGTTGGGGGGCAAAAGGTCGAAGCCTGTTTACAGTGGACACTAAACTAATGCATATGATCAACCTTCCTTGAGTTGGGCTGAATATAATATTTGAGAAGATGAAGTTATGCGTACGAACGCATGCGTATTGTTTGTTGCGTATGCAATGCGAAATGCGAGTTGCACCAATGCAATCGATTTAATATGAATTAGCCCAGCTGCGGAATTCTGTAATCAATGTAATTAAATATAAAACAAAACCACTTTTTAAGAAGGAATAAATATTAATGAAAAGAACAATAGAAGTAGGATTCCAAAGGTGATGTATGATCATAGCTAAGAACATGACGGTCTTCTTATGGTCAAGCAAAATTGTACACAAGAACACAAACATGCATTGATGCCCTTCTGAAAATTTCCACATGACTTTGGTATGTGCTCATATTTATTGCGAAGTACAAACCTTAATTGAAATAAGAAAATGCCACAGGACGTTTACGTTTTCAAATACTAAGTAATGGGAGTGCCTCTGGTTCAACCTACTTGATAGGTTCTTAACATCGGACAATGTTCTGGAATGGAAATTAGAAAAGACGTGTGTATTTATTTATTTATTTATTTATTTATTTATTTATTTATTTATTTATTTTAGTTAGTTAGTTTATTATTTTTATGAGCAGGATGATTTTATTTTAGTGTTACAGAAAAGGAGGTTCCCTAATTTCCAAGGAATTGTTATTTGTAAGATTTATTTTAATTGCTTTAAGAAGACAGCGTTGTCATTATACAAGTCAATAAATAAATGCGCCGGTGATGCTCATGGTGGTTAATCAAATTTTTGAAGTGTTATCGGGCCCGCATTTGGTGCTGAATAATAATTCTTACTTCCAAACGGTATATTTTTAAGTTGTTTAATTCTGGAACACGCTTTTATATGAAAATTAAAAAAAAAATCGAACTTTAATTTGTAAGTTACCGGTAGGACATCTGGAGCCCCCTATCTACTAACGGGAGGATTCGAAAATATTCCATTTCCACATACTATATAAGGTAATCTTTTGACCTTAGTAGCTACACATATATGTGGATTTATGTTACTACCAAATCAATACTTATACGAAAATGAAGGTTTCTCTAACTAATTACATTTATACATGGTCTGGAAAAAGCATCACTAAATGTTAGATGTATCAAACACCCTTTAAATGGTTATGTTATTGGTCTATTCTCAACTCACCTACGACACCGTAAACATTTTTGCACATCGTGGTGGACAAAGATGTAAAACAATATGAAGTGTTTGTTCGGTCCCATCATACACACTGCAAGTTTTGTTTTTGCTCCTAAATTTTTTAACCGATCACTTGGTTTCCTTTTTCACTAATATTAATCTTAGTGCAGTCTGAACATGCGCAGAGGTTCGCTTGAATTATCTCATGGGACATGGGTTTACTGGAGGTAGCGCTCCCAAAGCCCCCCCACGTATTGTGGCGGTAAAATGACTCATCCATTCTTAAGTAGAAGATGCGTCAGTCTTGCATATTCAATACCCATGCCTTCCCAAGATTTTTTACGGAGTATAAGACTACATTAGGCTAAAAACAATATAAACATAAACCTTTAGTGGAGGATCCTGGGCAGGTCTGTTTTGTTTTTTCATTTCGAAATGCCTCTTTCAAAGCGCTAGAATGCGCTCTTACTAGCCACTGAATCTTATGAATAGATTTTCGAGAGAATATCACACATAATCGATATGTATTGCGATTATTGCCCGAAGCGCGTGTTAAGTGGTGAACAGATAGTGTTCAGCTTACCTGAGGCTTGCAACATGACTTTTGCTGTCAATATTAAATATAGCATCTCTGTGTGATATGTTTCATAACATGTAACCTGAATGAGATCTCAGGAATATGATGTCATTTCAAGTTACAAGTCCCAATATCTAATTGAATTAAATTGAAAGTTACAAATATCTGATATATTTGAGAGTTTTTCTTTGAAAATATACATGATTGATTGCTTTTTAAACGAACCAAATTTTATATCAAGTTAAAAAAATTAACGTTTTCCCTGGTTCATCTAAATCTAAATACACATTACATCTGTGCCTGTAATAGCAATTACTGTGGGATATTTTTTGGTCAAGGAAAGGTGGAAGGGGTTTGGGACAGAAACTCTGGAAACTACACTAAGGGTTTGAGACAGAAACTCTGAAACGTAAACTTGAGGTAACGCACGCACTTGTGTCATGGATAAGGGAGATGGGAACGCGTTACGCTCACAGCCTATCACAGCCTTTATCGTCCGAATAGTGCGTGCATAAGCATTTTCTTATCACATTTTCATCTTTTCTTTGAAATTGAATGACAGTCGATATTCCTAAATATTACCAATTAAGCTCAATAATGATTTGATATTGTGGTCCTTTTAGGCGGTTGTTTACTTCTGTTTGATGGGATAGACCCGTTTCGTTTCGACCCTGTCAAGGGAAGCGATCGTCCCTTGGCTACTGATGGCTACACCAAAGAAAAAATGGAAAATGATTAAGATTGCAGCCATTGCATTTATATTTGTGACATGTGAGATAAAATAATAAAATGAAAAAGAATTATGAAATATAATTATGTGTATTACTAAAAATCAACTACAATTAAAAACAATCACCTAAACTGCTCAATTCAAAGTTTGAGCTAAATCAATGCTTTCATTTGCAGTGACATATAAATTATTAGATCGCGTATAATAAAATCCCGGTTTTGGAATTTTAATACAAAATTTTGATTTTCTATAATGAAGGTGCCATTGTTGAGCTCAGCTAAATTATTGTGACATAGTTATAGTATTTACATTTATGCATATGCAAAATACAATTTGGCAACAAATGAGGCGCCATCCTAAGAAAAATTCTGTATCAGTCCTAATGAATACCAATCCTTGTTCAAAACAACCATGCTAGATTATGACCCACTTTACAACCATAGCAAGTATTGGCAAGTATAAAATCGTTGGCTTTGCTAATTTACCCACCACTTATGCCACTTCACAATAATTGTTATGCTATACAGAAGAGCATACAAGCCCTTGTTATGATATCCACCATTTTATTGAGTGAATCGCTGTCGCTTTAAGGATTTCCGGCAAGGAAACATTTTTTGCCTTATAATTTCCAAATCCACCCCACTACGCTAGGTTGATGACAATTTGACGGGGTATATTTTATCCAACCCGCTTTTTGGGTGTACTCAACTTGTCACACGCTGAATGTTATAATACTAATAATAATAATAATAATAAAAATACTATATCATAATAATAATGCTTATATAATCATAATGACAATAATAATATAATACATATAATAATAAATCAAGGATATTCCTTTTGTCATTCTAGTGATTACCCTTAATTTGCATAAATTCATATTCATATCCTTTGTTTCTAAGCGGAAAAACCGCAATACAAAAATCAAATGATATTCTATCAGTTTTATGACACTGCTATACTACTTTAACAGACCTTCGACAGTAAGTTCTCAGATAATTCAACGAACATAAAGCTACCTGACGCCTAATAACTCAGAAAATTGTTTACTACAAACATGATCAAAGTTAATTATCTGCGATCGAACAGCTATATACTTCATATATTCCTTTGTGATCTTAATACAATTTCACAAAACAATATCAACACTTTATTCCCGTCCAATTGATTTTAAACAGCGAAGAGCAAATCCTAAGATTTGCTTAAGTGGCTACAAGGCAAATCTGCTTAGTTTTGAAATCGCACTGCAAACAGGAAAAGTGCTCCTGATTACCCATCTTCCGGAAATAATGACCGGGAGGCACTGCATATTTTGACTTTCGAGTAATGTCTTGGGTTATTTTATTTAAAGTTGTTTTTGCTCAATGGTTGTTCACGTAGTAATCCGCTTTGGTCCATTTTTACGAGTTGAACTTTTGTCTATGCCTCCGCTGGTTACGCCACAGAACGTACGGTTTTTATATTTATGAAATGCTATCCCCATAACGTATCTTAGAAATTTGTTACTTAAATACCAAACTGCAAAATTTCTTTCGACGTTAAATTGTAACTGATTGGGGTATTATAGTCACATATTTTTGGAACAACATGCGTTTATTGCTTCTTTTGTTCGTATTGAGGTTTGCTTTGATCTATACTATAAACATCGAACTTCACCAGTTGTTTTACCTGGAGGCTGCCATGTTAACCCAGGAGGTCGCCATGGTGACCGCCATGTTGGAATGTATACCGTCTGACTCATGGTGGTTTTTTGTTGGGTGATCCCCTTCCCATCGTGTTTGCGATTGCTGGGGTTTATGTATTCACATTTGTTCAAATGCTGATAGATGAATAAATTTCATTGAAATTACAAAAAAGTTTTGTAAACAGTAGTTATGCGTATTGAATTCCGGTGGGTTGACGAAGAGTAACTCGTAAATTTAATTAAAAACGAGGGTACCTTCGTCCGCGGTTCGTAGTTATTATTCA
Source organism: Ophioderma brevispina (assembly GCA_023653785.1). NCBI lineage: Eukaryota > Metazoa > Echinodermata > Ophiuroidea > Amphilepidida > Ophiodermatidae > Ophioderma > Ophioderma brevispina. The sequence continues at coordinate 66,597 of JAMKCH010012406.1, read as the reverse complement.
TGTGCGTGGCTTAATTATGACATTGACACTCCAGTGAGTTTGACCTTTGTGCTTATTTCATTTAAAATGATTTATTTCTTGTGATGAAAAGAGAACAAGTAGGCCTACGCAAAACAGTCAAGATTGCTTTAGATTACGTATTTTACTTCATTTGAATATTTCCCTAATCTCAAAAACGTGTTTCCTTTTGGTGCCAATATTCGCTGACCTTTTTGTTTCATTGCACGAAATTATCGCGTGCAGGCCCTGATCGCGTGGGGGAGCTAAGTTCATACCTGTATGGTGTTGTGGTGTACACTAAATTACTACAGCAAACATTGGTACTTGCACGATTAATGTGTTATGCAAATTCAATTTCTTGTGCAATATTGGCATGAAAGTCCTGATAAAATAAGAACCCATGCCACAAACAAGTATAGGAGCTTAATTAAATGATCGTCATGAAGGCTGACATGAAATTTTTCAAAACCGAGGGGGGGGGGGCTTCAACATGTCAAACTTGATAGAGTGTACGTAATTCTCTATCTGTCATTACCGGTTCATTTATTGTGTAAAAGGAGCTGATTTTCATTTTGGTCATAGTTTACTCAACAATTCTGCAAATAAAGACACCAACAGAAAAACACCAGTAGGAAACAAAACTCTCATTTTTTAAACATTTTATTTCTGGTTCTTGCAACCTGGCTGCAACAGTGGTTACTCTATTATTTTACAAGGTGACCTTCAACTGACAGCGGTGTACATGGTGTATTAATTGCACAATTGTCGAATGTGGTTACTCTCTCACACACTGTAAATATTACAGCCATTTACAGCAAAATACTGTAGAATAATTAGAAAACTACAGTATTTGGCTGTAATTTGGAAATAAAGCAAAATACTGTATATATTATGAATAATAACATTAATTTTAAATTATACAATTAAAGAGTATATGACAAAATATTGATACTGTCTGGGGTGAGTCTCAAGTTTGGTTTGGGTAGGGACGGACGCGTAGTACGCGCCTCCGAGAATCTGGAAGTAGGGCCCATATCTATAGTGATTTTTGCCGAAAAAGGGGCCATGTATAACCATACCATGCAGAGATTTAACCGTAACAATTTTGGCATTTTTCTTCAAATTTTGACCTTTTACGCAAATTTGGAAAGTGTTGGCTTAAATTTTCATCATAATCGTTAATCATATATTTTGATGCAATACTTGGAGACCTTTCGTTTCAGTCATTAATTCAGGGGTTCTCAATAGGCGACCCATGTGCCAAATCCGGCCCGGCAACCATTTGATTTTTGGCCCTTAATTTGCTCAAAAATATAAAAGGAAACATAAGAAATTCAGGTGTATGGCCCTCAAGTAGGGAACTTTCAAATATGTTCAGCATTCTCTGGCCCTTCATCTAAAATAATTGAGAACCCCTGCATTAATTTATTCGTGTTGGTCGGGCGTTAACTTCATCACATAGTGTAGGATGTTATGTATATTTGCATTTTTTTTTTGCTAAGGATGCTTTTTTTGGTATCATTGGATAGAGTAGACATCCAGGTATCAGAAAAGTATTGGTCGCATTTTTTTCTGAAAAGCGTTTAGCCGCCATCTTGGATTTCAAAATGGCCGCCATTTCCAAAGGATTTTGACGTATATCTTTGGTTCTGAGTAACATTGGAAGTCAAATTTCGTGGCCAAACCTATGTTTTCAATACCTGGGAGTTCAGGAATATGATAATTAACCTATAATATATTCAAGTTGTGCTTTTTAACACCCCTCGTCCATAATGGGGGGGGGGGGTTATTACGCCATTGCCCATACATCAGTTCCACCTTTGAGATTTTCTATAATAGGGGGTCTTATCATTTCAATGCTTTTTTGTGGTCATTGGATATAATAAACATCCAGGTATGTTTTTAATACCTGGGATTTCAAAAATATGATAATCAACCTAGTCTAACCAAGCTGTCCTTTTCAACATCCGTCACCCATGGTGGTGGAGCGTGGTCGTTGTTACATCGCTTCATCCGCCCCAGTCCACCTTTGAGATTTTCTATAAGGGTCATGATTTGGTGTGTGGTAGAAATATACCTATGTTTAGCTTTTGGTCCCTTCTATGCACCAAAAAATCGAGAAATATACCAACATCCCACATGTCTATATGACGTCATAAGTGTGCCCCGAAAAAATGCGGAATATGGGAAACATTCCGCTAGCGCTAAAAATGCTACAAACATGTGATTTTCGCGGTTTTTTTTTGGCTAAAAATGTTATCAAAAACAATTTTTTATCCAAATAATAAGTTTGAATTGTACAGACGAGGTGACATGTGACGTCAACTGCCCAAGAGTATGCGTGCGCACCTGCAGGGCTTGTGCTTTTAAAAATCGCACTCAATCAGTAGGATAAGGCTAAAGGATACTGTAGCTGTATGTCAGTAGACCAAGTGCCAACCTATGTTTGTAAACACTGATGTCACATCATTTATATCCCCGTGATAAAAAAAAAATATTTGACGGTTCGCACAAACCTCCCATTTCTTCTTTAAGGATAAAAGTCATCTTAAATGGCTGCCATTTTGTAATGAATTTGTTCACAATGTAGGAGGTGAATGCCATACAAAATCCCTTACCAACGCGCTACTACTGCCTCAGGTGCAACAAGTTCCGCAGTCAGGATATGCAAAAGTGTGACATGATTCTTGCTCCAGTCTAGTATACATGGCCTAAGGATTTGGTATTGTTGGATGGAGAACATTGTCTTGAGCCCAAAGATGTGCTGTAGATATGTTGAGGCCAGGCTCCTTTTGTATATAGGTGGAAACTTATCAGCACTTTGGTTTTGCAAAAGTTTCTGAAATTCATTTCATCTGAATGTAGCAGGATCTCCAGCAGATATTTTTGTGCTAAGCTAATAATAGAATTCTTCCACAACTTGAATTTGCTTGTACTGATGGTGTTTCATTATTTCCCAGCTCGATAAGAGCTGAAACGATGCGAGCTGGAGCTTTGATCAAAACTTTAAGAGCACCCTTCTTGCCAACACCACTAATTTTACCTCCTTCTTGCGTATGAGGTAGCAGCTAAATATGTTGAAGCTGTCGGAGCCAGCAGGACCGTAGCCAGGATTTTTCTGGGGGGTGCGGATTTTTCCAAAAGTGGATCTTTTTCCCAAAATGTGGACCTTTTCAAAAAAGAGAGGGTGTAAATTTGGCAAAAGTGGACCCTTTTGCCCAAATATTGCCCTTTTTTGACCAAAAAAAGCCTAAACCCCTATTTTTCCTAGCTCGCTTCGCTCGCACACATCATTTTTGTGGACCTTTTTGGAATTTTGGAGATTTGGATGGGTACATCGCACCCCCGCACCCCCTGGCTACGGCCCTGGGAGCCAGCAAACCGGCCCAGCCCGGAGCATCCAGCAAGGCAGTGCTCCATGTCTGCAAGATGTCAAATGGGGAGCCGGAGAGTCCAGCAGCGCGTCAACAGAAAGGTCGACGAGAGCGCAGTCCCCGTCCGCCGAGCCGGTGTGACTCCCCGGCAGCGTCATGCAGCAGGCGCCTGCTGTCCAACAGAGCTTATTCTCCACCCTATGCATGCGATGCCACCCAAGTACCGCATGCGCAATGCCCGAAAGCACTGGCATGAACCCAGATGGAGTGGGACAAAGGCAGCCAGCAATGGTTCCCATGGTCTCGCCGAGCACCGTGTCCAGTCTCCCTGCGCGAGAGCTATTCCACCATGCTGGGGCGGCATATTCAGCAGCGCTGTAGTAGACCAGAGCCAGGGCGGCGGTGCGCAGGGCAGTTGGACAGCACCCCATGATGATCCAGCAAGGCAGCACAGGTTAGCCCTCGAAGATACCTTCGCACATACTGACCCGAGGTGCTGCCGACAAGTAAGCTGCCGACCAAGTCTCACTCCCAGACAAGCCGGGTGCAGGACCGCATCGCATGGCAGAGGTGCTCCACTGCGGTTGATCCGAAGCATTCGTTGAGCCTCCGTCCGAGTGAAGAAGGACAAGACCGTCGGCGCAGCCATACCATCCAGACCAGTTTGAGGCCAATCGCCGACACACAATTGAACAGCATGGGAGCCAGCACTCTGATCCCCGGGGTATCTCTACCGTTCCTCCAGACGATGCAGCCACTGCCTCGACGGGCGGTCATTAAAAATCTCAAATGGGTAGGGCAGGGTTAGACAGTGTAAAAATGATTGACCTCACCCCCCACCCATGGCCCATACCATGGGTGATGGGTATTCCAAGCACAGATTGGTCAGATTATGATAATTATTATATTTTTGAACTCCCACTTATTGAAAACATATGTTTGGCCACCAAATTTGACTTCCAATATTGCTCAGAACCAACGCTATAGAGCAAAATCCTTATGAAATGGCGGCCATTGTGAATCCAAGATGGCGCCAAACGCTTTTCAGAGAAAATGCGACCAATTCTTTTCTGATACCTGGATGTCTACTCTATCCAATGACACCAAAAAGCATCCAAATCATACGTCCCTTATTGTAGAAAATCTCTAAGGGGAACTGGGGTAGAGGCAGCGGCTTAACGATTGCCCCCCTCCCCCACCAAGGGTGAGGGGTGTTGCAAAGCACAGCTTTGTTAGACTAGGTTTATTATCATATTTTGAACTCCCAGGTAGTGAAACATACGTTTGGCCACCAAATTTGACTTCCAATGTTGCTCAGAACCAAAGTTATAGAGCAAAATCCTTTGGAAATGGCGGCCATTTGAATCCAAGATGGCGCCAAACGCTTTTCAGAGAAAATACGACCAATACTTTTCTGATACCTGGATGTCTACTTTATCCATTGACACCAAAAAGCATCCAAATCATAAGTCCCTTATTGTAGAAAATCTCTAAGGGGGACTGGGGGTGGTGTAGAGGCAGCGGCTTAACAACGATCCCCCCACCACCAAGGGGTTGGGTCGGGTGAGGCGGTGTTTGTTGTTGTAAAGCACAGCTTTGTTAGACTAGGTTTGTTGTATCAATTTTTGAACTCCCAGGTAGTGAAAAACATATGTTGGCCACCAAATTGGACTTCCAATGTGATAGACAAAGGATAGTGGAGGAAAATCCTTGGAAAATGGAGGCCTTTGAAAGTCAGATGGCGCCAAACGCTTATCAGAAAAAAATGCGACCCAATACTTTTCTGATACCGGATGTCCTACTACCTCATCCAATGACACAAAAAAAAGCATCCTTAGCAAAAAAAAAATGCACAAGCTTAAAATCGTAAAAACAGCCTACACAACAAACCTATTATCATGGAATCCAAGAACTGACCGGACACCCTCGTTGTAATATGCGCAAGAAAGGCTGTCGAGGTCGAATGATTATATATCACATAATCATTTAGGCCTAAAATGTGGTATAATAGTCAGTGTGATGTGACAATTCCGATGATGATATACACTCAAAAGGATTTTGGCAGAAGAATTTTGATAATTGTCTAGCTTAAAATTTTCGTACAGCACCATTAAAAATATACATTTTCTGAATATTTGCCGTTGTTTCTAACTTGCGGGGAAAAAAAAAACATTTCAGACACGTACAGGCCTACCAACAGTGCCGGCTCAAGAAAGGGGCCAAATCAAGTAAAAAGGGGAATTATTTTGGTTGCATTAAATACGTAAAATAAAAATCAATCGATTACAGTCATGCATGACTTATGATGTAAGTGAAGTATAGTCTATGAATGTTAATTGTTATGAAGACTTGCACTGTTTTAACTCTTTAAAGCGGCAATTTAAAACTAGGTTCATCGTAGACATGACAGAGTAAACTTTTAGGGTCATTCAAAAGTCCGTTTAAAAGGTGTTTCATGTCCAGTGCCATCGTGCGTAATATGTTTGAATGATATGTTCATCTTTGTCCTATATAACCATGGTCAACCCCAAACATCTTTTTATTAAATCCGTTCTCTCCGAGATGAATAAACCTAACACTATTTAAAGCGACAAATATTCAGACATAATGAAAAGGATCCTTACTGTAATCACTTCCACAAGTTTGAAAACAATTTGGATGTTTACATTCTGTAAAAACAGTAAAAACAGGAAAAGTTCCAGAGGGGGAGGTGGCAGTTCGTGGCAATTTCTGGAAAAAGGATGCTGACATTACTGCCAGCATTTACCAAACTTGAAAAGCATGCTGTCATCAGCTCACAGACCATTGCTATTGTATATGTGCTAATCCCGGCTAATCCATCTTTCACTTGCCAGATCAATATCTTACTACAAGCTTAAAGTACAATGCCTGAATCCTGGTCTGAATGCTTTTGAATTGTGTCACAAAACATGCTAGTTACACTGTAAATTCTGTCAGGGATGTGAACACCTTGGTTTTCTGTTCCAGAAATTGCCACGAACTGCCACCTTCCCCTCTGGAACTCTCCTGTTTTGTACTGTTTTTACAGAATGTAAACATCCAAAATGTTTTCAAACTTGTGGAAGTGATTTCAGTAGGGGTCCTTTTCATTATGTCTGAATATTTTTTTATGCCATTATGTCGCTTTAACAATTTGGTCCATGCAGTGGCGAGCCTATAGCTTGAGATGTTGCTCCCAGATAGTGGCGGCGCCAGGGGGAGCATTGGGGTGCCCCCCCCCCCGCCAGAAGAAAATGACATTTTGTTTGGCAAAAATCAGCGATTTGCGGCAAAAAAATCACCTAATTTTGGCACAAATTGGTTGCAAACTATTTTGTTTGTATTTTTCACGAAGGCACTTAAAAATTGAATATCACCTCCGATCGGAAACACCATATGAAAGAGGAGTTTCGGGCTGGTGTTTTCAAAGCTATAGGTGCATTCGGTGATAGAGAATGTATCAAAGCAGGGGTTCTTGGCGGTGAAAGGCAGCCAAATTGACCATAAATTTGCTAAATGTTAAAAAAGGGGGTCTTTGTGTGACGGTTTGAAACATTTTCTAAAAAGTAAAGGTCTTTGGGTGAAAGATTTCAAAATTGTCGAAAAATGGGAATCTTTGGATAGCGACAGTAAATTTGCAAAAATATAGGATCATTGGTTGACAATGTGTTAACAGCCTAACATACGCGTCATCATGTAAATGGACCCCCCAACATGCTTAATAAGGGAGTAGCGTAAAATCCATCTATGGATGCTGGTAGCCAACTCAAAGAGGTCAAGGACTTCAAGTTTCTAGGGTCCTATGTTGCCGACAGCAAGAAAGACTTCCTGTCACGCAAAGGACAAGCTTGGAATGCCTGCAATAAACATGATAAACTACACCACTTATGGCAATCTGGTATCTCCAATTCAACCAAGCTGAAATTCTTTAGAGCCCGTGTAGAGAGTATCCTGCTATATGGATCTGAGACCTGGACCATGAAGAAAGAGCTACAGGATAGACTGGATGGCACCTACACCAAGCTTCTTATGCGAGTACAAAACATATCCCGACGTGAGCACAAGACCAAAGCACAGATATAGGCCTATGGAGATATCCCTCCAATTTTATATAATGTTGCCTAACGCCGTGCACGATTTGTCGGTCACTGTCATCGTGCGATTGATCAAGTAGTCTCAGACGTCATATGTTGGAAGTTACCATGCCAAAACAGGGGTCGTCGCCCCTTTAACTACATTGATGTGATTGCTTGAGACTTCCAGCAGGATCCATCTTACATCCCCAACTTAATGACAAACAGGGACATTGGTGAACAACATCTCGGCTGCGGCCGTTAGATAGATGCTGGTCCTCTCGGCGCCCTTAGAGAAGGTACCCGTGCAGGACACATGGCGCAGTGGCCGTAGGCAGCAGTTCTGAGGGGCAATGCAACAGCGCGTTCAGGGGGAAAGTCAGCCGGGTCCGGGAAGAATTCGTCCCGATTGGAGGGTAAAAAGCGTCCCAAAACGACTAATTTTTTCATGATTTCCCATCAAAATGTGACAAGTCACGATTTTACCTCAACTTTCTTCCCAAGAGGACCGCCACTGAGGGGTCTTTGGGAGTGCGTACACGCACATTGGTAGCAAATGTTCACCTGGCCGGCTTCATAGCTCATGTTGAGATAGGGGCCTAAATCTTGACAGCTCTTGACCTAACACATTTGAGGAATACAAAAGGCAAATAAAGGAGGCGGCTTGGAGAAAATAATGTCTCTGAAGTTTTGCGTTATGTGAAAAGTACCACCAACAAGTTTAAAAACCGCTCCCATTCAAATCAGCTAGCAGTTATACTAGCAACCGCTAGTATAAAGAAAGAGTACCACGGGCACACAATAGGTTTAAAAACAAACTTTTATTCAGAAAATGAAAACATTTAGGCAACTTGTTGTTAGAAATATACAGAAACATCAATCATATTAGGTCTTCTAAAGGCTAAGCTTGTAAATGCTGCAATTCCCATAACTAGGCGACTAGCAAAAAATGCTGCCCTCACTTGTTTACGCTTCGGACTCAGTTCGGTTTGAATGAATCAAGTGTTGGTTTGGTCTCCATCCAAATGGACTACTGGAGTCCGCAGCCTGGAAGAAACTCAAGTTTAAATCTCCGAACCCATTGCCGAACGTCATCGAATCCTGCGCTGCAACTCCGTTACATGATCGCCGTCCCAATTATTTGTCTGTATCTCGTTTATCAGCCTGAGTGCATAAATCTGATCGAGGCATGCGTTTACTCATTTTTTTTTGTTTTACCAGAAATACCAAAATCACATTTTCATTAATAAAACAAGCAAACAGTTGTTTCAATCTTGAAGGATAAGAATCAAAATCAGCAAATTTACAAACGAATATAAATGCATAAAATTCACCGTATGCTTTATACAGAAAGGATAAAGTCTAGCAAGAAATACGGCGCCGTTTTTTTAAAGTCAACACCGGACACCAGAGGGGATCTAGTTACTTTAATCCGCAGCAAATACACTGGCATGATTTTCAGGGGAATGTTTTCAACTTCTTCCTATAAAGTCAAATCTATATATTCTCCTGGGTTATCATTCTTAGTGCATAAAGAACACAGCGTTACATCTCTGGTGCATCTGTGGTCAAAATCGGTGTTGTTTTTTCATTAAGAATATTTGCATTTCATACATATATGCCAAAGAACTCCGAGGATTCTACATATGATTGATTCAAGCGATATTTCAGTTGTGCTTGTGATAAAAGTCATTGCAGGTGAATTGGGGTATTTGCCCTTGAATGACAATAAAGTATGACTCGTAGATGGAGCAATTCCGCATCTGAAGTGTCTTTCATTATCAAAGTGTTTTGTAACAGCAAACACAGCTCCAGTGGAAATTCACACTTAACCTTTTTCCTTAAATAATGGCTATAGTCTATCCTTTAAGGTGGGGGGGGGGGAGCATACGTTGTGATTAACTTATTTTTTTTTCACCTATTAAGGTTGAATTAGTCCTTCAGAAGGCTAAATATAAAATCTACGATTGAAATTGAGGAAAATATTACTTTTCTATTGCTTTTTGTTGGACAACAATCGGAGCTTCGATAGTCCGTTCAAAAGTTATGGTCGGAAATGTAACTTCGCAAGATCAAAATCTAAAATAGTTTTTGAGATATATAATTTTTTTTAAAGTGAAACACGTTAAAATAGCAGCTAGAGAGAACAATAAAAATACATAAGAAATATTGTAAGAAATTTCAATTCGCGAACGGAACTTTTGAACGGAACCTCGATTGTCATCAAACAAATAACAATAGAAAGGTATTTTCCTCAATTTCAATCTTTAGTTTTGATATTTAGCCTTCGAATAGGGTCACGGGCAGATCAATCTTGTTAAATTTAAAAATCCAGTCTGCGGGGGTGTTCTCACCTCTTGTATGTGCCCGTTTTCGAAAATTAATTTGTAATTGCCCAATTTCTTGTGAAATTCTATCACATATAAAAACTCGGTATATCAATATTTACTACTTCCGCGATTACAAATAATTGTAACGTGTGTACGAACGTTGACTCTAAAACCGCGGCTATAAAAAGGTACAATCCCGGGTGTACGAGCCTAATCAGCTGTTGGTGATCGGGTCAACACACTGTGTAAACGTAATAATGGCGTCTCCGGACCCCGAAAAAGTCGGGGAAAGTGCATATATGTACTTATTCATTGATGTAGATGGTGATGACAATAAGCCTTCTTTCAGATAGGTTAGAAAAACAAAGTGCAACAAAAGAACGGATGGAATTTTGTGTGCTGAGCGGAATGTTGGCCGCAGGCCGGAGAAGAAGAAGGTTCGCCCATCGTTGATTGAACTTGAACCGATATCGTGCTTATACTGCTTTAGCTGCAGAGTTTTTATAACTGGTCACACGAATACACGTTCGCCTGTTTGTTTTGTTGAATGCAATGACTGGTTTGTGTCGTGGGCCTTTTCATTTATTATATTGTCACGGACCATGCGTTGGTTATCGCAATTTATTCTTGGTTCATCTGATAGCAAGTAACAAATCGTCATCAAATACACCAAGTCATTCCTTGTCACTGTCAGCACTGCTGTACTGTAGTCAACGGGTAGATTCAGAATGTGCTCTTATTGTATTTTACTAGAAAGGTAATGACAATTTGTTTTTACGTTAGCCCCTGCAGCTATCATTATCACATGGGCGACAAACTGACTTTGTTGAATTTGATGGGGTAGGGACAACGGTTATCACAGGCGTCATGTTACTATTTTTGCCCAATGAATTACTGAGCTTTTTATTTATTAAATGTATTTTTTTTCTAAATATGTTTTTTTCACCATTTTCCATCAAACTTGAGATTGGTATGTATCAGAAATATGAAAAGTCAAAACACATATTTTGCTGTCATACCCCCAGTAAAATTTCCTAACAAAACGTCTCAGTAAGGGGTGACCTTATCATGGTCCGATTTTCCATATCATAATAAATATATCACTCACATGTGATATGTATCCCCAAAAAACATCCTTATTACAAATTTGAATTATTAATGGTTTGGGTGGTAAGCAACAATGTGACTAAAATTAAAATTGTCCCATAGACACGTGCAGTTAATACATGTGGTCGACCAACAGTTGGAGAATTTTTTTCATAACATACATGGAATATTTTTTGGCCTTAAATTTACTTCAGTAATTCAAAAATATTGATTTTTTTGTGTGGTTTTATTTAAAATAATCAGAATAAAAAAATAGGGGGTGTCCCCAGCACATCTGCCCATAGTCCTTTCTCCCTGCCAGCCCCCAAAGAAGATGACCTTTGTACAGTGGCTATCATAGAGAAGGACCCAAATTCTCCCCCTCAGAAATGCCTCGATACCCTTTCACCACCCCCCCCCAATTGCAAAGGCATTCCCAGTTGTGAATGGTTTTGTCGAGAAAGTGTCGTGCATTTTCATATTCCCCCCTCTCGCTTACAAAATGCTTCGTTTTACTCCAAGACTTCTCATATCCCTTATGGTGTAATAATGACCCTGCCTAAACCATGAGTTCAAATGAGAGAAGGAGGGATGAGAGCGATTAGCTAATCTTTGGACAAGAGGCCTATAGATGCTCATATTTAACATCCCCCATACTTGATTGACATCATATTTTTTTTACCTCAAATTTCTAAGAAATGATTCATTAGATGTATAGCAATGTCTGTTAACTTGAGATCTCCACCTTTCCCATCCACTCTACCCGATACACACATAATCCATATATCTTGTCCAATGTACATGTCACGGTTACTATAATCAAAGTAAAGCATTGTTTTTTTTTTCTTGGGCGAAAGAAGTGGTTTCTTCTTAATATGTCCACCCCAACCCCATCATACCCCACCCCACTCTGGAACCCCAACCCAGCCCAAAGGTATCAGGAATCACCCCTCCTGAATATCCCTTCTACGTCACAGATAAGCTGGATTTCATTAATAAAAGAAGAAAAATGGAGGGTCCTTGAATAATGTATAGCTCCTCCCACATAGGGAGTATCTGATCCAGCCTAACTCGGTCTTATGGTGATCCATCAAAAGTATATTTGATAAAAGTCAAAAGTCATAAGATCCTTGCACTCATTTTTTAGCCGGCAAAGTACTTTTTATCCCGAAGTTCTAACACTCCATTACAAACATGCAAACATCAGGACATTGCAATGCACTATGGGAATTGTTTAAAATACCATCTGGTCCTTTCCCCAGCCATCTACAATTTCCTACAGGTTTAGTCATTCTTTTTAAACATTACAATAGCTGCATTGCTGATTTTGAACTTCTGAGCAGTTTGGGAAAGTTACAATCACCACCCCCCTTCAACACATCGGCCACCCCGGATCCCTACTCAAAGATAACTATAAAAATAAATGCTCTCTTCTAATAATTATACCCACTCATCTTGCACAGAAAATATTGACGCTTATAAATCCCATCAGAATAAATTTTCACCTCTAGGGGTTTTGAGATATTAAATCAGAATTTTTCGTCAAGAGTTTGGATTTACGTGTTAAACCAATGGCGTCGTCTTAAATTGGGGATTTCTCGGCCGCCCTCTCCTGCTGTTACTACGCTGGTGCTCGGCGCCTCGGAATTCGCGTTATGGCTCATTTGTGAAGTGCGTGCGAGGACTAGCCTCAGGGGAACCGCGTATGCTGTGTACGAGGGTTGAATTTGGATGATTTTATCATGTTAGTGTCATCAGACGTTGGTTAAGTTCAGGCGCATTTCGTGGAAAACGAACAACTTGTAAAAGTGAGAACAAGTGGAATTCTTCTCAGACAAAAAAAGTACTCCATGATTCCACTGATTTTTTATACTTGTGAGGGTGCGGACTTATGTAATATGAAAACCGGATGTCCTGTGTACACGGTTAGCTAGAAGATGTATTTTTAAACTGGGGCAGACGGTTTCTCCCGGTGGACTTAGTATAAAGTCACCCTTATTCACTAGTACACTTAAACGGTTTACTCAATGCTGATTTAAAAGGAACCCTTGTCTGTTTACTAAAATCTTAGTCAAATCAAGTGCATGCAGGGTATATAAAAGGTATACTCACAAATGATATTACGTTAAGTAATTGGAAGCGTGTAAGATTTAAACCTCCCGATGTGTAAAGGGGATGTTTGGTAAAGTCGCTGAACACTATCAACACACTACAAACAGCATTTATCAAATGCGCTTTACAAATAAAAATGAATTATTATTTAGTCTAAAACATAATGATATAAGAGTGATGGACCGCAAGATAAACACTTTTAAATTACCTAATCTATCTATGGTATAGCACAATCAAATAAGAAAATAAAATCATGGGCGGCAATATATATGAATTTAAGGGCAGGACTCTGACCAACAGAGATAGGCAAAGCAAAGAGATCCATAGGCTAGGGTTTGGATTGCTGAAACACCTGACAGCAATTGACCTTTTTGTACGAGGAACAGTAAGAAGCATCTTGTCATCTTCGGACCTTAAATCTGGCCTTCCACGAATATACAATGAGAAGTAATCGAACATATCTTCAGCTCTTTAAGGAGTGGAGTAGCTGATGTCCTTCTATCGGATCTGAATATCAGCCTGGCTGCTCTATTCTGCAACATCTGTAGTTTACTCCATCTCTGGCTGACATTCCATCCACAGTTAATTGTGATAGTCAATGAGACATGAAAATAGTGAGCGGACGAGGTGATGACAACTCTCGAACATGATAAAGTGACGGATCCAGTACTATTGCTAAGGTGAACGTTAACGGACTTTGTGATGACCTTCACATGTTAAGTCATGGGAATTGTCTAATCAAACACAACACCAAGGTTTCTGATTGCCGAGGAATAGGGAGCATCCATATTCCCGACCCTTTGAGGTGCCCGATGTGATCATTAATTGGTTTGAGTTTGTTAAAGCGCATCCACTCACTGATTTCATCAATACGAAGGGATGACCTGTCAACAGGATGTTTTGCATCACCATCAATCTTAGAATTTGTTAAATAGAGTTGCACATCATCTGCATACATGTTAAAGTATCACGTAGCCTGTCCACAAGAATGACATGATCAACTGTATCGAAAGCTGTAAAAAAGTCTAGCAGAACAATGACAACTGCATTACTGTTGAGGATTGCATTTGAGGGTATCGTCTTGACACGCAGACCGATAGTGTTATTTCAGTGCTGCATCGTTCTTTATAAGCTAACTGAAACTTCTCATTTAAGTCATTTGAAACTGGGCACTCACTATTTTCTCCATGAACTTGGACACACAACTAATATTTGACACAAGGCAATATTTTTAGCACCTCTTTATCATTGTCACGGCAGCTTCCCGGAGCCTAGCAGGGAAATCATCGCTGAAGACGTACTCATTAATGATCAGTATTAATGGCTCAACCAGAGTTGTAACATTGATTTTATTTCTATACCAGTATTGTTTTTTAACGCAGCCTGTTATGGCCAGAGTACAAACTGTTCAAGGTCGATATGCAAGATCTGTTTCCTTTAAGTTGCGCTTCCATTCTCAAGGAACAGCGTGATTGGCTCAAACGATTGAAACTAATTATACCAGAGCGCAAACGTATCAGAACCCTGGCAAGCAGTCTCAGATTCCGCCGCTATACAGGCATGTGACACGTAGTACGATAAATGATCGAATGTACGATCTTGCTATTTGACATTCACCCATTTTGATGGGTTGTGCCGAGATGTGTACATAATACGGTCGGCCCGGTCGATATCGAAGAACTACAAACGGGAATGACATTTAGAATTTACAGTGATGAATTCAAAACTTTGGTCTTCTTTTAGACCGATGACGTTACTTTGAAAACGATTTTCAATAAATCTAAGATTTCTTTGCTTCTGATGAATTATTACTACGAAAAGCAACTGAATATTAAACATAAATATATCGATAAAATTTTGACGTTATTTTATTGTGGAACCGAGTGAGTATCTCCGTAATTGGCAAATATGTCGACGATGGTGATGATCTAAGGTATCTAGTTCATATGAAACGACAATTTTCTCTTAACGTAGGGAATATGAAAGTAATAATAATTATTGTTATTAACATAATTATAACAACCAACACTCGAAATTTGCATAATTTTGCATAAATATGCATATGTTGTTGTAAAATTCATGAAACGGAATAAAGCATATTTTACCATACAACTGTATAACAATGGGAAACACCTTAAGGTACATTTTGCATGTATACCAAAGGCGAATTTTACCCCAAAGTAGATTCTAAAATCTGTATTCTTCTTCTTCTTTTCTTCTTCTTCTTTGTAGTAGCAGTATTATAGTAGTAGTAGTAGTAGTAGTAGTAGTAGTAGTAGTAGTAGTAGTAGTAGTCGTAGTAGTAGTAGTAGTAGTAGTAGTAGTAGTAGTAGTAGTAGTAGTAGTAGTAGTAGTAGTAGTAGTAGTAGTAGTAGTAATATAGCATTAGTAGCATATTTCCAAGTGTTTATGATGTGGTTGGCTATTCAGGAATCCTACTTTTTAATTAAAATAAAAAATATCTCTTCACAGTGGAGATGCACGGTATGGAAAATCAACCATACATGCCATATACAAAAAAAAAATGTATGGATCTGTAGGTGGGTCATAATTTCAATGTTTCCGAGAACATTTCATGTAAGAACAACTTGGTATTAGCAAATCATAATATTGAGATATCGATCAACCCCATTATCGCTGTCTTTTACTGTGTGTGCGTAGTTTTGTGCAATGTGCGCGCGTGTGTGTGTGTGCGTATGTATTTGTGGGTGCGTGTGTGTGCAAACGTTCGTGGTGTTAAGATAAAAGTAGACAAACAAATATAACATTACGTTGAAATTCATTAACCATGTATATCAAAGTATTTTAACTTTTTTGTGCTGACATCATTTATTTATAAAACGTGGCTAATCTCTTAAGAAGCGTAGTGTTAGACACATTATACTGAATGTTCGCGGAAATTCGCTGTGCCTGGCGGTCGCCTTATGGTCGTGGTAGCGTCTGTCTGAGCATATTGAAACACGGGCACGGCATGACAAATCACCTGGGTTAAATTGAGGGAGTCAAATACGAACCTGGTCTAAGTCAATATCTGCTATTTTAACTGTGTCAGCCAAGACAATACACGTAAATGGATGGGCTTAACTGATAGATACAAATAACTCTGCAAGAATGCTCCTTGAAGCTGTGACGAAGAAAAGTTAGGGGTAACCAGCAGTAGTAGACATTTAAACAATGTTTGTTCATTACAGACACAATGTGTCAGGAACACATTAACACATTAGAATCGCTTTCTTTTTCGCGCGCACGAGATACCACAACACCCACTATCCATACACACACACACACACTCACACACACCCTCTTATTATTAAACCACAGATTGACACGTGCACACATTCCACACATACGTGCACACACCTATTACCATACGTTTAATGTAAATATAACGTCCCAAATTACACTCACACGTGTGCGAGCATGCGTTAGAAAACCTAAAAGGCCCCTTGTGTATCTATGAGACTTTCAATCAATTAAAAATCATCAGTGAGTTAAAGGAAATCTAAAACAATAAATTTGGTTACTTACATATTAATAATTTCAGGACCAATTAAGAGCAATTATGCTTTACTAACGATATTAGACTATATTGAGCAATGATTAGTAAATCTAAACATTTGGATGAATCCACGTTAGGACCACCTGACGAAATTAACATTAATTTTCTATCGCTAAAAGGTAACCCATCTTTTGCAATTGTATAAAGAGCATACGTTAAACGGGCCTGGTATCTATGGGTTTAATATCAGTGTCAATAGGAAAAAAAAAACCGTTACTATCAAAAACAAAAGAATGTAATGGGGAATGACAAAGATATGAATTCTATTAAATACATCTAGTTGATTTTCCTTCGCTGTTGTCTGTAAACGCACTTAAGTCAACAGCATGTTCCCTTTACATGTTTGAAATCGTTCCCATCTTACATATGTTGTAATTTAGAGAAAAAATGGCTTAGAGGATCTATCAGGTTTATAATCATAATGACAATAGTGAGGGAAGTATTATCTATTCCTTTTCCATTTAATGTAATCAGTCCGTACCTAAATTGGCAGTTGGTAATGCAGTCAATGAACATAATATTGAAAATAGTGATGCGCTTCGGATCATTTGTACCACGCCTCACACGTATATCGCCTTTTGCGTAATTTATACGATAGCCTAACTGATGGCGTTTCCAAAAATGAATATGCCGAATGATGTCTTATTCTTTCAAAAGTCGCATAGGCCGGTGATGACTCTACTACCTCTCTTTGTGTAAGTGAGAGCAAACTTTTTTATAATCCGAACCCGCGTTTACTTGATCTCGATAGCTCGCATATTATAACCATCAAACCGCAGGCGACTGTATGCTTTGGAAGATTCCAGTAATAACGCAGAGACATGTGTAGAAAAGTCTTAAAATTCATATAAGTTTTCAGAAACTGACTAACCTGCTGATTTTATAATAGATATCGTACAGCCTGGGCGAGGAAAAACCTCCTTATAGTGCATTTGACTTTTAAAAGACAAAAACCTCAATGTTAGTAACACGAGTACATGACAAAACCTCATCTAACATTTTCGAGAGACATTAAAAACTGAATAATTTGCTGTAATGCCATGCACTAGAAAGGTGTTCCTTTCTAGATATATTTAGGTATTTTTACTCCAGATTCTGAAATAAACGTAACTGCCATATGATTTACTATCATATTGGCATGAAATTCAATGCTAGAAACATGCGTGATGTAACCAAAATGCACATATGAGGTTGAGCACTGGGCGACCACTTTTTACTATGAGGTTTATGCATTTGAACTTGAGTTACCTATGAGCGTTATTTCCCCGCCTCAGCGACGATATATATATAATACTATATATATATATATATATATATATATATATATATATAATATATATTATATATAGATAGAGAGAGGAGAGAGAGAGAGATGAGGAGAGAAATATTATTATTATAAATATAATTGTAAGTATTATCGTACTATTATTAACCAGTAAATATGAGGCAACAAGATTCCGCTAAACCACGACGTTGCCAGGATTGCATTGGTATTTGGAGATCAGGTTATTGGTTATTGGGAAGAGGATATTCGTCATTATGACCTTGTTGATTGTACTTTGGGGTCCTATATATATATATATATATATATATATATATATCTATATATATATATATTATATATATATATATAGTAGCATAATAACGAACCAAAGGAGACAAATCTATATAAACTGGCACAAAAAGATATATTCGGCATGTTTTTCGATCAGCTTGTGCCAAAGTCAGACATTTGAAAGGTTTTCGAAAATTTAATATTTGTGCCTAGGTCTTGCTCTTCATTTAACACCTCACTTGTAAAAAAGCGTGCGAAAGTGGCTGAGATAGAAACGAAATAAAGACGCAAACCCCAAAAACCAAAAGTTGCAGTTTTTGGATTTTTCAATGGGAATTGCAGTGTACTGGGACACGGAAACACATGTACCCAATCAATATTGCAAGTAGGCTTTCTCGCCATTCAGTGGAAAACTCGTTATGTAGACATCAATACACACGTGTTATTGCGTTGTACCCACAGTGACCATTGGAAAAAACCAAAAACTGCAACTTTTGGTTTGGGGAGTTTACGTCTTTCGGGCGCTCTATCTCAGCCATTTTTCACGATTATTACAAGCGAGGTGGTTTAAAATGAAAGAGCAGACCTAGGCAACAAAAGTATATTTCGAAAACTTTCAAATGGTCTGACCTTGGCAAAATATGAGCGCAAAAAATTCATGCCGAGATACTTTTTGTGCCGGTGTATATATAATATTAGAAATTGATGACACGGCGGACGTAGTTAATATTAATCTGGGATTAACTTTATATGGATGGGACTAGAACCACAACCTCCCGTGTAGATTTTTTTTCTTTTTTTTTCGGGGGGGGGGGGGCCGGGGGGGTGTCTTATCACCGCGCCACCATGAATGCGGTTGTTCCTTCGAGTTTCTACACCATGCCATTCAGAGGTCATGCTGCCCATGTCACGAGGTGGTCAACACTGTGAACACAATCACTCGCAAACCCTTGTGAATTATGCCATGAAGAAATGCCAAAATGCGAGAGAATTGATAACTCTTTGGTGCAAAATACATCTTCAAAAGAAGTAGCTACAACAAAAATCATGATCCAACAGCAAACAATTCTGATATGATTTTGGCTAAACGAACTATATTGGTTAAAAAGTCCTTAGATTTAATAACTTGAATTGAACTCAACATTTTACAGTGTCATGATTTTGCCAGTAATTTTGCAACAGTGCACATGTTTTGAAATTGGTGGCCATTTCAAATATGAGCTTATGGCATCCTCAAGGTGAAACATGAGAAGTGCCCCTAGATCCATATATCTTATCTATCTTGGGAGTGCCCTAACTATGATCCAAATATCAGATTTACAATCAAATGCAATAAATTGATGCACAATTTGTCGCGAAATGTCTCTAGCCGTCATTATCTCATCATTTGATGTTGCATTTTTGCACCGTTACCTTTCCAGAACAATTGCAAAAGTACCTTCCATCACAAGACTGCGATTTTATACTTTTATTATTGATCGTCAGCGAGAAACAGAAGAAGTTAACTTGTCGGCTAATCAGTTAACGCTTCTCTATCAGAATGACCTACTTACTTGCATTAGTTTTGCCAGTCTTGTGCGTGACATCAAGAATCAGATCAGATCTCACTTGGATGGAACGATTATATCGATTTGCATTTTAAATAAATTAGAGCGTTGCTTCAAGGGACAAGTGCCAGTTATTAAATTGGACATGTTATGGACATTTAAGTAAAGGTAGACGCTTTTTTATTCATTTCCGGTCTCTGAAACCAAACTGATTGATTTTTAAACGCGCATGTCTTGTTGCACATTTTACGACCGCGATGTCAAGTCACTAACAATGTTATAGACAATTATTAATGACGGAGCAAAGTAACCGAATTTCTCTCAACTTTGTAAGTAGATCGTTGTCAGGCACCGCATCGGTCGCTGAAAAGGGTGCCCAGACTTGGTTCCTGTCTCCGAGTTGCTCTTGCCTCCTGGCTTTTATCAAATTTTTATCAAGGCTCTTAGATCATTCCGAATTGACGGAAGGTAACTAACCTGATGGTAGTACGTTAATATGACCTGGACCGTTGCGTTGCGGTTCTCTTTAATGTAATCATGGTACCCAAAATACAAAAGCTCTGGCTTCATTTAATGAGGGTATTCTGGTTGCAACCAAACGTATACAGACATATTAGCTCGTATTGTTCTAAGACAAAGTCACAAATACATATAGACGTGAGAATCATGGGACGTGTAACATGTTATTAAGTCACGTTTGAATGGAGTTCATATAGTCGATAAGCGTAATGGGATTTGGAGAATATTTTGTACAGAGAAATGAGACTTCGTGAGTGTCAGTTGCAACAGACCGGTGTCAATATGGTTTCTGGCACTTGACAAATCCCAATACAAATTTTGCTTGATGATAACCGCTGCCCAATTATACGCTCAAAATCCCTTGGACCGTGACGCTATATTTTATTGTCCATTACAGTGTATAATTTTTAATACGTTTAGTACTGGTATCTCCCAAATACAATTCCCTGTGACATTTTCTTTTCCAATATAACTGCCGTTATTTTGAAAGTTTAGATAAAGATAATTTGACCTAATGCACCGTGGGGGAGTTTCAATGCATTGCTCTTGTAGGAAGACGTAAACCTGCTTTAAAAAGAAAACTTAATAGGGGAATTAGGACAAACTCAGTGTTTTAGGGTATAAAAAGGTATAAAAATAGATGATAGTCGTATAATCGAAAAACAGTTTTAGCAGAACCAGGGTAAGATATACTTTTGCTCGACTGCCTGTCTTTTGCGTCATCCTCTATACCTCCTGACTGTTTTTACTTTTCAAAATGACAGGAGCCACTTCACCGATAGATGTAAACATAACCCCACTTGATGCGTTTATCTATTATCACATTGCATGGAAATCCAAACCGTTTCATTTCCTAACCAAAACCACAATAGCTCATATTAGTTTGTAGGTTGAGTCAAATACGCTCTTTGCAAGCGGGAGTTTCAATAGATACGTTTGTTTTTAAAAACTTTGGGAAACCGGAGTTTTTTTGAAGGGGTTTTGAAAATTCCATTGACACCTTTTTTAACATGTATGTTCGCTGCAGGGTTGTTATTGGTTGGTATTGGTACTTTACAGACTTGTGATATCAAAGGTCACTGAAACGGGCAGAGGAGTTGCTGAAACGTATTGTAGCTGTATTCACGTTTGACAAAGGTTTCTGGATAAAACTGATTCAATGCAGTTATAGACGTTTACTAAGTGTATTTAAGGCCTCATTATAAATACAACCTATGATTACAAAATAATAATCTGAGGCTTTCATTAATTAACGTAAAGTAGGCTTCGTCCTTTTAAATGTTCTTAGCATACATGTTGTTAAGCAGTACAGTCAGTTATTAAAGGATTTCACAATGCTTTGGTCCCGGTCGATTCTGCTGTTTGCCTTTTGCATCCGGCTTTTGTTGCGATAGATTTACCTTCGAGCCATTTTGATTTTTTTACATTCACAGAGGGTTACTGAACGAAAACATTGCATAAACATGACTTCACTTGTTGCTAGTTATGTCAGATTGCATTCGCATCATAGCGAAATGCAAATTCCCCTGTCGCTCTGTTACATGAAAGAAAATCAATTATCAGATGAATGCATGATCCGGTATAATGCCTTGTAGATCAAGTTTAATACGCTGCATACGTGCGTACCGACGAACATTCATGTATCCAGTTTGTGGTTATAGATGCAGGTGTTGGGCGGAATACGATTGGTAGGTCTATATTTGTTGTAGCAAATTGAGGCTCACAGAATCTGGCAAGTGGCGAACTTCTTGTTGCACCATCTTGCACAATTGGCCCATGACCCTTGCATGAGCCATACAGTTTAACAAATAGGGCATACGCTATTTTACTTTGCTACCGGAAAAGTATTTGATCAAATTTGCTCGTACCAGCATATATTGTAGAAAATATTATAAGTTAAAACATATGTGAAATTCAATCCAAAAGGAGCTATAAAAGTGTGCAACCAGGGCATGTTTTTGAGAAGTAATAAAGCAAGACTTATCCTAAGTTTGCCATGTTATTACTATGGCAAAACTCACTTGTGTGTGCAGATGCAGAGAGTGGGTTGTTCAAGGCACTGTATATCAAAAACCATTCATCACAGCGTGTTCGTACCAGCTATAGACACAGATACAGTTATATTCTAATTGGTGTCCAAATTTGATTGACAGGGGTCACTTAGAAAAATGCGACCTGCCTTCTCAAAAAAACCCTTCCTATAGGCCCAACACAGCCCAAAAAGTACAGTGTGCATGTACTCAGTGAGTGGGTAATCAGTCATCCATAGCACATTATTTATCATTGGCCTAAGTTGTGGAAAGCAATTTACTTAAGGTCAAAGTTGTGAATAGACTGATGTCATAATGATCTGGTTGAGTGATCAAAAGGTCGTGGCCTTTTTGCTGTGGACATAACTGCACTATGCATTGCCAATTCCAAGTTTACATCTCACTCAGAGTTTCTGAAACATTCAAACCCATACTCAAACAAAAAGCATTGCAAGACTCCACAAACCAATACTCAAAAAAAGCTGCAGACTCCACCTTAAATATTCCCTCCATAAATCAGGGACAGAATGGTTGATGTAACACTTAGTATATATTTACAATAGCTCCAATATTGATGCTCGTTTAAATAAAACCATCCCATGAATCGTTTGGTTGCATTTTGGCACCGTACCTTTCCAGACATATTGCAAAAAGTAATTCATATCACAAGATTACGATTTTATACTGTGATGATTGTTCGTCAGCGAGAAGAAACAGAAGAAGTTAATCTTGTCTGGCTACATCCGTTAACGATTTCTTTCAGAATGGACCAAACTTACTGGCATGAGTTTTGCCAGTCTGGTGAGTGACCATCAATGGATCAGATCATGTATATCACTTGGATGGCACGATATATCGACTGTCAGTTTTTAATATAAACGGTTTATTATAGCGTTGCTTCTGAGACAAGTGTCAGTTATTAAATGGACATTTAGTGATGTTAAAAGGTTAGACGCGTTTTGTTATGTTTTGGTCTCAGAACCAAACTGATTGATTTTTTTTAAACGCTCTCGAGGTCCTTGTTGCACATTTTATGCGCCGATTCGATGTCAAAGTCATAATCCAAGGTTGGAGACAATATTTAATGAGGAACAAAGTAAACGATATTTCTCTCAATCTTGCTTAAGTGACCGTTGCAGGCAACGCATCGGTTGCTACTCTAGTAGTCATGGTGGTTTGTATGCATTTAATGTCCAGAGCGTAAAACTCTTAGGAATCACTAATTAAGTTCTGGAACAATATTGTTGGAACATAATTCTCACTGAGCGAAAAATGACTGAAAATGGGCCAACGCCCCTTTTTTGGGGGTCACGCCCCTTTTGACGCGACTACTTACTGACTGTATCTACAGAACAGTTGCACCTAGAAGGTTGAGAGACCACTCAAAAATGTGCGGAATGGCCACATTATGGGGGAGTCAGATAATATATTTTTATATCCAAAAGTTTTTAAGATAATGTCAAAAAATGATTTCACCAGATCATGACTTTACAATTTGCTGAATTATAAGGTTATTTCATGCCAAAACAGGAAGGGGAAGTTCACCATAGACCTTGGATTTGCCTCAGGGATAATTGTTAGGGTAACTAAGGGTAGGACACAAATAGAATTTATATTCCTTCCGTCTCAAACCGGCAGCCCGTAAAAATTTTGTTACCTGTGATCAAAATTGGGGTAATATACGATATAGATACTAGATAGATATATAGAATATATAGATATTATATATATATAGATATATATATATATATATATAATATATATATATAGATAAATATATAGGTGACAACCCGTGCATTTTTTACAGTGCCGTTTATAAACAGTCTATTTGCCTCCAAAATCAATAAGTTATAGCAGTGATGGCGTTTTGTATTGCACATAAACTTTGCCATTGAATCTCAAGGGATATACTCAGCATTTTAATGTTACTCCTTTCGTTTTCATGGGAGGGGTAAAAAAAAAAAAATCAAGAGATTTTACCCAGGATTTCTTGTACTTGGCATGAGGGATGATTAGGTACGAGGGGTGGTGTTCTAGGGACGGAGCTCCTTTAAGGTCGGGTTTTGCCATTTTTAGAAGCTGAAAAGTTCGTGTTTCAGAGCACAAATTTGTCCCCGTTTTCCTTCTTTTCGTCTTCCTTTTATATTCTTCCCCCCTATCTTTTGCCCATTCTCTTCTTACCTATTCCCTCTTTTCCTCTTCTTTCACATTCTCTTTCTTCCCTCTTTTTTTCTTTCTCTTTTTCCTCTTCTTTTTTCCTGCCCATTTTGGCTCCCCTTCTCGATGACTGTGGGTGTGTGGGGGGGGGGGGGGGGTTTGGTGTCCCTCCCCATGGATACGCCCAATGGTAGTGCGGACTTTAAAAATGGGTAATTTTAGCGGGAAAACCTTGTATTGAGCCACAAAAGGGGGGGCCCAACTCTTAGGGGTCATGAAATTTATAGCCTGGAACGGTGTGAACGTAATCATAGTCCGGCAGGTATCAATCGGGTTCCATAGAGACAACGGAATAAAGCGTGAAACTAATTCTGGTGAAGAGTCAAACTGAATCGATTGCCCAATATTGTTCACCATTGTTCCCGGGACTGTGGACCGGCGGACATATTCTACTGCCACACCGGCAGGAGTTAGTGCATTTAGATTATTTTAAAGATTCCTTCATCAAGCTTTTACCCTTGACCCAAAAATGAAACAAAAACCATACGGGGTGTGAGGCGCTTTTCCCACCAAGCGGCGTGCCGTCTAAGTTCATGTTATTTTAGTGACTTTTTCATGCATAAGGGGGGGGGATCTGCTTTTTGCCTGTTTTCATGGTCACAAGCGTTGAGTTAGTGCTTTTAGATCATTTAAAGACCCTTCAGCACATTTAACTTTCTGGTGAAGGGACTTTAACTTTACAGTAACTTGTCGCGTAAATGAAAAAACAATATCTTTTAACTTTACGATAGGCCATTTTGACCCCCCCCCCACAGAAAAAACAAAGGCAGTAGTAGTAACATTAAAATACTGATTAATCCCAGTGAAATCCAAAGGTCAATATAGCTCTGTCCAATACAAATGTCATAACTGATTGAGCTGTGGAGCAAATACACGTTATAACAGCACTTACAAAAAAGCACGGTTTCACCGAATATTACCAATTTGCTCAAAGTCACAAAGTCTGACGGCTGCCATTTGAGAAACGGAAAGGAATATGGATTTTCTTTTGGACCTTACCCTTAGCTACCCCAAAAATTATCTTGAGGAGAGTGAGAGCAAAATCAAAGGTGTTTGGATGGTGGAATTCCCTTGACCTGTTTTGCCTGAAAACCTTATAGGGCTGCAGTCAGGTGAAAAGAGGCCTTAGATTTCTACCAATCCAGGGCAGGAATAATAACATTTGCTTCAGAGCTAAAATTGATCATTGGGTGGTGTAGTTCATGAAAATACGTGATGACAAAAATAAAGTTGATGGCAATTGCATAAACCAACATTTTCGAAAATGGCCGCCATGTAAAGGTAATAGCACTACTATGGTGACTTAGTACCGGAATGTAGGGTCTGGGTCAAGAGGTTCAATATACAATGCCAGATGTATGAGTCATTGAAATTTATACACGGGCTATTTTTTCACGATGGCCGACATCTCGTCAAAAAGAAAACCGTATAATCTTATTATATAACCTAATGAGATGATTTTGGTTGTCAAAGTGAGGGTTTCCTGGGTCAAGGAGTTCAATAAAACATTCTCAAAACTGTAAGATGAATATAAAGTGATGTTTATTTGCACTGTCACTTTTCCAAGAAGCCCAATATTTTAATTACACGTACCCAAGAGTGTGAACTTACTGCAATGTCAGGCTAATGTGGAAAAGTGATAAAATCTATTAACCCAGATGCTTGAGAATTAATATCAACACAGAATTATCAGTAACTCCTCTTAGAACTTTCTATCTGGCTTAGAATCCTATGAATGAAAAACCCAAAAACATTGACTACCCAATAGGTGTGCACCTGACAGGACCATTTAATTGTTCGAAATGCCGTGGCCATTTTACTCTTGACAATCTGAAACAAACAAGACAATGTTTCTATTAAAGTAATAGCGGACTAAAATATCAAAAAATTACCATGCAATTCCAGAATATGTTTGGGTGAATACATGTAGAGTAGTCAAGGTGTCGCATTTTGGGTGTCACATTGGTTTAGTCCATGAATTACATGATTCACGCAATCATCTGACAGGTTGAGAAAGATTGCGTGTGAAAATCCATTGTCTAAAAAAAAACATCCACTTTGGTCACCAAAAATCGTCATCATAGGTGCTGCATAGCATGAGGTATAAAGGAGTTTGCCTTTTTATATCTTGACCATCTTGCAAATAGGAGTAGAACACTCCATTATTTTATATCATTGACAGTTTTGTAAATAGGTTATTGAAAACTCCTGACCCTGAAAATCTTTAATTTGACACCACAATCATCTTACTAGGCTACATAATAAGAATGCAGGTTTGTATCAATAAAAATTGTCAGCCATCTTGGGAAAAAATAGGGCACTTGCAACATTTTATAGTTTTTGGGAATAGTTTATTGAACTCCGTGACCCAGAGAAAAAAACATTTTTTAACCAAAAATTGTCCTCTTAAGGGGTTTTGGGGTTTAAGATGGCTTCCATTATGGAAAAATGCGTCGTATACAAATTTCCACCACTTTTAATTTGTCATCACCCGTTCAGATCCCCACATTACCCTACGGTCAAATTTTAGCTATGATGACAAATGTTATTATTCCGGCTCCGGTACCACTCTCCTAAAGTGGTTGATGTTGCAGCACTATATGAAGTTTTATTTATAAATTGTATAGTTTGCGCAATATGGTGAAATCAGTTTTTTTTTTTTTTTTTTAAAAATTTTGAATTTTGTATATACATAATTATTAATGACCCCCTAAAGTGGCCATTCCGCACATTTGAGTGGTCTCTCAACCTTCTAGGTCCACGGTATTGTAGATACAGTCAGTTAGTACTTCGCCTCAAAGGGGCGTGACCCCCCCCAAAAAGGGGGTCGTGGCCATTCAGCATTTTCGGCGTCAGTGGGAATTATGTTACCAACAAAAATATTGTTCCTGACCTTCAATTAGTGCATAGTGCAGTTTGTGTCCACTGTAAACGGGCATCGACCTTTTGCCCACCCAAACCAAAATCATTGTGGACATGAACATTTCATAAGTTTGATCGTATGTCAATGATTCCCACTTCCAGGGCACCATCCCATCACTTGATCAATTTACAGTATGGATGAGCAAATTATCCCACCACTGTGGGCAATGAACATTGGCGAGTAGGCTTGTTTTTACACATGTTGGAAATCTTGTTAGAAATGGTCGTTTCGGATCTTTTTCAGCCCCGTATGTCAACCAAATTAAATCATCATGTAGAAGGAATAGATTATCTTGGTTGTCAGCTGTACGAGGAGTATAGGTCTAACCGTTTGTTCATGGCACCCTCTTGAATAGAACAGCAACACTGGCTGATTTGCAATAGGTTAGCATTCTACTCTACCAAAATACCCAATCCTTATAAATTAACCCCATTTTCGGATTTTTCTGAAGGTTCATCATAATTAAATTCACATATGTTATTGATGAACCAATATATTCTACAATTAGAGCCTTCTACCAAGAAGAAAAATCCCTTGAGCACTTTTCTCGCAACTGGCGACGGAGTTTTCTCATGCTCCTATTGCATTAGACAGAGACGCATGGAAGGTCATAGGCCTATTGAATGCACTGTCGCACAGTGGAATACGGAAAATGGACGTAACTGCCAGATGGGATT
This sequence comes from Ophioderma brevispina, assembly GCA_023653785.1. NCBI lineage: Eukaryota > Metazoa > Echinodermata > Ophiuroidea > Amphilepidida > Ophiodermatidae > Ophioderma > Ophioderma brevispina. The sequence goes on along the minus strand of JAMKCH010012406.1, from coordinate 38,595 downwards.
CCTGAAGAGTTTAGCTCTGGACATATATTGCATCCAAAACCACCATGAGCTAACTAGAGTAGCGGAAGAAAAAGGTGTTGCCAAGACGTGGTTCCTGTCTCCGGTTTGCTCTCTTTTGCCTCATGCGTTATCAAACATTTTTGCCTAAGCTTAAGATCATCCGAGTGACGGAAGTAACTGACCTGGGTAGTAAGTAATATGACCCGACGTGTTGCGTGCGTTGCTGGATCTTTCTCGAATCACGTTACCCAAAATAACAAGAGCTGCTGCTTCTTTAATGAAGGGTCTTTGGTTGCATTCAACGTATCAGACATAAGCTCGGATTTCGTAAGCCAAGTCAAAATACAATATAGACGTGAGAATCTTGGGACGTGTAAAATGTTATTAAGTCACGTTTGAACTGAAGTTGATATAGTCCGATAAGCGTAATGGGATTTGTATGACTATTTTGTTACAGAGAATGAGCGTCGTGAGTTTCAGTTGCAACGAGACCTGTTTGTCAATACTTGTTGTTCCTGTCCTTGACAAATCCCAATACAAATTTTGCTTGATGATACCGCTGCCCAATTATTCCGCTCTAAAATCTTGACAGTGACGCTATATTTTATTTGTCCATTACATTGTATATTTTTTTATACGTTTAGTAATGGATATCTCCAAATATCCAATTCCCTGTTGTACATTTTCTTTTCAAAATATAACTGCGTCTATTTTGCACGTTTTAATCCGATATTTGACCTAATCAACGTGCTGGTTTCAATGCATTGCTCTAGGAAGACTTCAAACATACTTAAAAATACAAACTTAATATGGGAATTCAGGACAATACTCATGTTTTAGGGTAATAAAAAGGTATACAATAAATGTAGTCGTATCAATCGAACAAGGTTTTAGCAGAACTACTACCGGGTAGATTACTTTTGGCTCGACTGCCTTTCTTTGCTTCATCCCCTCTATACCTCCTCACTGTTTTTACTTTTCAAAATGACAGGAGCCCCACTTGACCGATAGATGTAAACATAACCCCCACTTGATGCATTTTTCTATTATCACAGTGCCTGGAAATCCAAACCGCTTTCATTTTCTAACCCAAATCAAATAGCTCAGAAAAAAAAAAAAAAAAAAAAGAATATTTGTTAGGTCGAGTCAAATAAGCATTTGCAACCTACCACGGGGGTTTCAATATATACGTTTGATGAACGGGTGTAAGCGTATAGAATTGGTCTTGACTATTCTAAAGTAAAATGGGAATTTAATGCTGTTGTTTTCAGTAGCCGGGGTAGAAGTAATCAGATCAGTTGATCTTCACGCAGTATTAGTTTTCTCATCACGCTTTATCCGTTATCGTCTATGTAAGCCCGGAACTATGGCTCCCGCCGACTATAGTTGCTTTCACACGGGTGTTCGATCGACCTCTATTTAAACAAAGCATTGATATTCAATCATATTCCAGCAAGAAGCAGGATATCAACGCACTCATTGCTTTTTTGAGGATCCACTGTCTAATCAAAAGCATGAATTTGAAAGGCTTCTTTTTAAGATGGGTTATTTTTTGGAAATTAATTGTAACATTCTTCGTCCCGCCAAGCTTAGAATTAGGAGGGTCTATCGCCAGGCAATGGGCGAATCCAGTTGACATCTCAGTCATGGTGAAACACTAAATTGGAAGGTTACCGTTCCAACACTTTTTATATGTCTAACAATAAAACACTTTGGAAACTTGAGTTTTTTTTTGGAAGTGGGTTTGAAAAAATTTCATTGCCAACCTTTTTTAAACATGTATGATTCAATGGAAGGGGGTTATTATTGGTTGGTATTAGTGCTTTACAGACGTGTGATATCAACAGGTCACTGAGATGGGGGGAAAAATAGTTGCTGAAAGATATTGTAGTGTATTCACGTTTGACATGGGTTTCTGGATAAAACTGATTTAGCATTCAAATTGCAGTTATAGACATTTGCTAAGTGTATTACGGCCTCATTATAAATTACAAAACTATGATTACATGATAATAATCCGAGCAATTTCATTATTTAAGTAAAGTAGCCTTCATCCTTTTAAAGTTTCTTAGAGACATGTTGTAAGCATTACAGTGAGTTATTAAAAGATTTCACAAGGCTTGGTCCCAGTCGATTCTACTGTCTGCCTTTTGCATCCGGCTTTTGTTGCGATTAGATTTGTCTTCGAGCCGTTTTAAGTTTGATTCTTTTACATTCACAGGAGGTTACTGAACGAAAACATTGCATAAACATGACTTCACTCGTGGCTAGTTATGTCAGATTGCATTCCCATCATAGCGAAATGCAAATTTTCCTGTCGCTCTATTCCATGAAAGAAAATCAATTATCAGATGAATACATAATCCGGTATATGTCTTGTAGATCAAGTTTAATATTAACGCTTGCTAACTACGTGCTACCGAACGGACAGTCATGTACCAGTTTGTGGTTATAGATCAGGTGTTGGGCGGTAATACGTGGTATTCTATATTTTGTTGAAGCAAATTGCGGCTCACAGGAATGCTGGCAAGTGCGAACTCTAGTGTGCACATTGCCAATTCCAAGTTTACATCTTACTCAGAGGTTCAAACAAATACTCAAATACTGTAAAAAGCCATCGCAAGACTCACAAACCAATACTCAAAAATTAAAAATTCTAGCAAGACTCCACCGTTAAAATATATTACATGTATCAAATCAGACCAGATGTGTTGATGTAACACCTGCCATTACACTAGCCCAATATTGATGATCGTTTAAATAAACAACAATTCTAAAATTGCCGTTGTGAAGCAATGATCTGGTAGTTTATCTTTGAAACAAATGAATCCATTATATATCGTCGCCCGCATCGCACACTGTCGTATTGCACATTTTCTAGTTTTCACAAAATTGAGTTATTACTTTGTTCTGCAAGTGGGAAAAAAAGTCAATAATTATGGATTTTACAATATAGATGTTAGTTGTTTTTCTCAAAATTAGCATGTCTGTGTCTCACATACTGTCGTATTTTAAAAATCGTATTCATTTAAACGCATTTTACATAAACATTCTATTTTCGCCGATTGTAAAATAAAATTATTTAAGACAGATATCGATTTCGTCGTATTAACTGAACATGCATTGAAAAATGTGTAATTTTGGTTTTTTTTTTTTAATTACACCCAAAAAAAAAAGTCTATACAGCTTAAATTTGTACCGTGATTAGAGGATATAACTGCAGTTAGTACACTTCGGCTATTTTAAATATTGACCTCACCGACGAACTGGTTCGGTAGATTTTCATCGCCATTTTTCTGTATTTCACAGTATATGATGTGGAGATATCGATATGTAGCCCATTGACGAGATGGCATAATACAATCACACAAGTCACAATCGGTGTGTACGAGCCTAATCAAGTTTGTTTGATCGTGTCAACACACTGTGTAAACGTAATCATGGTGTCTCCTGACCCGAAAAAGGTCGGGAAAGTGAATATATGTACTTAATTCCTGATCTGCTAGATGTAGATGGTTTGAAATAAAGCATTTCTTCAGATAGGTAGAAAACAAAGTGCACAAAAGAAAAGAAACGGATGGAATTGAATTTGTTGTGCTGAAGAGGAATTGTTGGCTGCCGGGCCGGAGAAGGATCCACCCATCATTGATGAAGATGGACCGATATCGTGCTTATAATGCTCAGCCTGCAGAGTTTAATACTGGTCAACGAATACAGATTCGCCTGTTTGTTTGTGAAATGCAATTGCCTGTTTTGTGTCGTGGCCTTTTCTTTTATTATTTGTCACACCTGGCATTTTGGTTTCTCTGATATGCTATTCTTCATCTATTCAAGCCAAGGGTAACATCGTCCAACACACCATCATTCCTGTCACTGTCAGACTGTATGTAGTCAACGGGTAGCCGTTGTTACGCCATGCATTTGGCTTGGTCCGTGGTCAGAAGTCTTTCGTATCTTCAGATGATTTCAGATGTGCTCTATGTATTTTAACTATAAGGTCATTACAATTTGTTTTACTTTGAGGGAACCAGTTATCATAGGGGTCACATTTCTATTTTTTGTGCCCAAGGAATTACGAGCTTGTTTGTCTTATTAATGTGAAGTGACCCATCGCCACCTTTTTCCCCACAAATTTTCCCATCAACATTGGAGAATTTGTATGTATCAGAAATAGAACAGTCCCCAACACTATTTGGCTCAGGTCATTACCCCCAGTAAAATTTCCTAACAAAACGTCTTCATAAGTGGTTGACCCTATCATGGTCCTATTTTCCATATCATCTGACATCTCCCTCACATATGATCTGAGTATATGTAAGTGGGGGTTTCTGGGCAATTCTATCCTCGCGAAACCGCCATTTGAGCTGATTTAACCAAGCCCTCACTACCCTCTAAAAATGACTCTAGGTACCCAATTCAAAATTCCAACTTCGCAAATACTTTTAAGATGTTATTTTGGGCCATTTTACGGCCTTGATTTTGGAAGCTGGTCAAATTTGTGCAATTGTGGTCTAGTAAGTTGGAAATTTTAGTATTTAGGTGCTATTGCTGTGGGGGGCTAGGTGTATATGTGTCTGTGTGCTTTAATTTTGCTAATGTTGTCTGCGGATGCCTGTGTATGTGCTTTATGTGGGCTGTGTGCGCTCTGTGTGTACTGTGTGCATGCCTTATGTGGCGTTTGTTTGCGTGCTTGTGTGTGGCTGTGAGCGTGCTTTGGTTCATAGATGCTGTGTGCATGGCCCCTATTTGATGAGCCGATATTAACCAATTTCTTACCGCCAAAAAACCCCCCTCACCCAATCCCCAATCCATTTTGCAAATCAATCTGCAATCTGACATGTTAGCTAAAATACAACCTAATGGTCCATAAAAACCACTGACTACCACAGCTTTAAAGTGCAATTCTACTGTATAGGGTTGAAATGCCCCGGCTGAATTTTATCTTTGTCTACCTCATTCAATTTTAATCCCATGCCTAAGGCTTTTTTTGCAAGTTTTTTCTGTCAGAGTCTAGACTACATGTATATTCATCCTCCCACAACAGATATGGGTTTATGACCTTATTTTTTCCGCCCTTTTCCATTTTAATTAACCATTGCCTAAGGCGGTTGCAAGCGTTCTTGTTTTAAAGTCTATAGATTCTTTACACCCCGTAATATCATCATACAGTCATCTTGAAACTATTGTCCTTCCAGGACACTAGGTTACTACTCCACTCTTGCTGCACAGATAGCTGGTGGGGCTTGGATTGATTTCTAATTCGGTTTTTAACGACACCATGTGCACACGCAGGGAATCGGTTAGTTACAGTGTAATGTGTTTAATGCTTTACAATTACTCGTGTTGTGATCATTCTAAGCCACCGTGCAGATGTCATCCACGTTGCCGATCATGAATGTACCGCTATCGCCAAATTAAAAGTGCATGCATGCCACTTTTGCCGGAAGTTGATTTTTATCGAGTTGAAAGCATTATAAGCTGACTGGAGATTCTATTGAGTGCCCTGTGCGTTTGCCCAGTTCTACTTCATGTTACCACAACAGGAGCAGGTAAGTTTCCTAATTCCTGTGTGTGGTATCAGGCATCACAATTGCTGTTAATCACCTATGAATCACATATTTCATGGCTATGCAACAAACTACCAGTCATTGTCATATCCTAATTACGTTGTCATGGTTGCGTGTCAGATAGAAACTAGAGCAATATGAATATGTCAAGGCTGTTGAGTCAACACAAAGATTTCAATTCAGGTCTCTAAGGAATTGGTATAGGATATAGAATTATTCAATCTCTTCAATGAATTTTTGCAAATCCAGCAGTGAACACTTAGGGAGTGCTTAAATTCGTGCTAGACTTGATTCGAATGTTGGAATCTGATAGCGCAGAAGTATATGAAATAGAATTTAGACTAAATCAAATGCATAATCACTTCTGGGTAGGTTTTTTCTAGATCGTAACAAGTCCACTAGATCGGTCCATACGAGGAAGAAATTTGGTTTGTTTTATCTTTTTGTTAAACTTGAAGGTGAGTAAACTCTTTTTCCGTCTGTAGATTTAAAGATACACCATTTCCCCACACCAAACTGGCGTGTTCAAATCTCTCACTGCGTAATTTATATAAATGTTGGCCTTCTGTTGTTCACCCGCATTTTGATTGACATACGTTAGCGTTCCTTCTTTTTCCTGTACTGATTCAAACTGCTCTTTTGTAATGCTTGCCATTGTGTATATAATAGGACAAATATTTGTTTTAAATAAAAAAACAATTTTATGGTCAATTACTAAGTGGTGTCAAAGCGATATAATGCAAATAAATGAATGACCTTGGATAGGGTGGAAAACGCCTTTATTTTTGGGAATATATCCTCGGGCTTTTTTTTTGTAGGGCACTAATATTACTCACTTGGAATGACCTGTATTATTACTTCTTGGCATGGTCCCTGCGAGAATCCCACTAGGCTCTGATCATGGTGGACACCGAGTTACCCTTAGTGGAAATGTATGATGTTGGAAAGAAAAGTAAATTATTTTGCCACAGAATATTTAAAAACATTTTGAATAATTATCCATAATATGATCTGGCATACATATGCAAACACGTATTGATGAATTTAAAAAATTCAATTTTAAAATTTGATGTATTATGTAGAGCATAACTTAACTTTAAATCATGGTTTGTGTTGTTTTCATACAATGACAAACTGGTTGAGTTAACAAAGAAAACAATTCGTCTACTCAAAGTCAAACTTAACAGAATTCAGGTGTTGACTTTATTGCGTTTCTGTGGGCCCTTATGCCCTGAAGACAAGTACCCTCCCACCCACAAACACAGACTTATCACAACCCTAGGATAGTTAAAAAGGGGAAAAAAAATGGCACACAAGATACACATTCCTTTTCTGAATTGAGACAACCACATCTACAATTGAACTTTTCAAAGTGTTATGAACTTAATGTCCCTTAGGTTAAAAAACAGAGAAGGATGTTCTTATCTTTTGAAAAATCAAACCAAAATTATAAATGTACTAAACCCATGGCTTGGCAAAAATTTGGGAGGGTTGAAATCATGCAATTAGGTTCTTAAAGTACTTATCATAAGGCCCACGTCGCGATACTCCACATTTTACCATAATCAAATCCCTATACAATCAGTGAGATTACACTTGATGGCCCCTTTGTAGACCTTTAAAAGAAAATAATAATGGCAAGAGAATTGTTCTACTTAACGGGTTTAAGAACTTCTTGAAACCTATGGTTAACTAGCAAATTACCACCACTGCGTGGTGTCTTATATGGACTTACCACCTAAAGTTTAAAGAATCCTGCTATTATTTGTACCAAAACCAATAATAACTGCTTGAGATGGGCCATTAGGGCTGCCTTATTTCCTGTTAAACAGATGCTGAAAGCACCCTCAAATATCCAACGACTGATGGACTTGATTTCTCCGGCATTGACACCCCCACCCCCGTCGTCACTACAAAAGTAGAGAAAACAATATCTTGCAATTATGTCTTGAGAGGAAAAGCCACTGTTTATTGTGGCAAAATCCGTTAGCAAGCAACCTTCTTAAATACCTAGAATTAATTGGATGCTCATTGAAGAATCCTAGAAGATGGGACTTTCTACATTACCTTGGATTAAATACTTGAACCGCTTACTCTACGATCAGACAAACACAGACGTAGCACTTCGTTGAACGCTGCCTGCATTGTTATACAGGAAGACTTGCTTTAACACACAAATGCGAATGTCGAGGTGATGGCGAAAGAGCCATCAAAGAAATGCCCACCCCGGAAAAATCCATACTAACATTCGAACACTGGCACATCGACAAATGAACGCTACCTTTTATACTCTACGCAGATTTTGATCGATAATACAAGAAAATTGAGGGGCCCTATTTAGATCCAACTCAGACAATACAACGAACACAAATTCATGAAGCATGTGGGTTTTCCTTATTCCTCTTGTGAGATCTGACGGCAGCATAGGACAACCAATTGTTTACAGAGGATCTAATACACAGAAATGTTTCGCCAAGCTTGGGCCAACAGAATCAAATAAAAGATTTGTAGAACCCCCGCCATCAGATGAACCCTCCTGGACGGCACCTAAACAATAATACCACCCCTGTTCTCATTGCCAATCCCACTTGGAAAGAAAGGTGTCCAAGGAAACCAAGAGAATACCGCCAAGTCGAGACCATGTCTCTAACAGGAACGTTCGTGAGCCGCAACAGTAACTCGTGCAATTTACGAACTCGACTAAATCCAGAACAATTTATCCTGTATTCTTTCAAATCTCAGAGTATACGATGCACATTTTGATTAATGCAATCTATTCGCCAAACAGAAGGCAGATTAAAATGCCGTTCCCAATAATTGGAAAAAGTATATTTCATTCTCTTTGCGCCAATTACGATTTATCGAAGTGCACAATTCTTAACCTGTCCTTCTCTTAAAATTATAAAAGTAATAACCAGACGATTTCGCATGACAAGCATGTTTGAACCTGATCAATCAGACTACGAATTCTCCTAAAAGGAGTTTACCCATATGATTATATGAACGGTTGGCAGCGCTTTTATGAGATGCAATTACCCTCCATTGAGAATTTTTAAAGTTGGCCTTACAGATGAGTGCATTTCTGAAGAAGACTATCAACATCCACAAAATGTATGGCATCCATTTGGCTGTCAAAATCTAGGAGATATTTCATGATTTTATATCAATTGAACTGATGATTTTAACTTTTGGCAGAGGTTTTGAAAAATTTTCAGACAACTTGCATTAGACAATAATGAATTAGACCACGCACATTATTACCCATCTCAGGACTATGTTGGGATGCACTTTTGAAAAGACAGGCATTCATTTGTAATTACTAACAGTTATGATCTGTTTCTATTTATTGAAAGGCCTCCGTGTGAAATTAGTCAGGTCCAACGCTAATGCAAAATCTACCCCCTTAATCCAGTTGTAACCTCAATGAAGCAACAAACTACATAATTTATTTAGATGCAAACACCTTTATGGGCTGGCGATGTCCTCAGTCTTTACCAACAGGTAATTCCCGGTGGGTGAGTGTAGATGAATATACCATTCGGACTCTCCCCAATCACCAACAGGATGCATATTGGCAGTTGATTTGAATACCTAAGAACTCCACAACATGCATACTGATTATCCGTTGGCACCTGAAAGTATGAAGAGTATTAGATGAGTGGCTATCTGCTTATATCAACGGCAGCTCTTGGGTGAAAAACAATTACCAAGATCAAAAACTTGTACTAATGTAAGAGACAAAACCAATACGGTTACACTACAGAAATTACGTTGTATTTTGGTCTTTAGACTTCGCTTGGAAACAAAAAAATTCACCGTAATCCTATAAGCATCGATCAAAATCCATGGATGGAACCATGATATATAGAATGAACCCGAGCTAATAAGCAAGCAACAGTCAATTTGAGAAAGACCTGTACAAACTATGAATAATTCTGTGTTTGGTAAAATATGGAGATTTACTAAAACATGTATATATCAAACTAGTAATTTCAAAGAGATGATAACTATCGGAACTTATAGCAAAACCATCAGTGCCCGACAAGAATCTTTGAACTAACTTTGGCAGGAATACACATGGATAAAGATCGATTACTCTCAAAACCGACCTGTTCTGTCGGAATGAGCATTCTTTTTGAACAAGCTACTGATGTGTGACTTCTTCTATAATCAAATGAAAGACAATGTGGTCAGCAACGTAATCCTGCTTTACAACCCCGATACTGATTCTTTCTGATGCAATACACACCATGACTTAACGCGATATAGCTCAAAATGTACTTTTATAGCCAGCGATTTCCCCCAGATCCTACTTACACACCACTACAAACAAAAAGGTGCTTTGTAAATGAAAGATGTGCGTCTTGTTGTGCCAATCGTTGAATATTAGGATTAAGACCAAGCTGTCTTCTATTGTAAGGATGCGGCAACATCCGAAAGGCTAAAAGGCGTTAAAAAATATGTCGTTTAAAAAAACAAATACTATCATGAAAACTTAAAGAAACATTGTTAATCAAACAGTCTCGCATCATGGGATGAATCTGTTAGGCGTAGAACCATCACTATACGATTTTATTAAAAAAATTTCTTTCTCTGTCACCCTTTTCCTCCAGGCGCTGGATCAAGGACCGATGGGTCATACACTAGCGTATTTGGGTCATTTTATACCACCTGGCAGCAAGACACCATCAGGATGTAATTTTGTGTTCCGGTGGGTACACGAGTAACAATTTTCCCCTTCGGCGTACACATCCTCTTTTATACTATTCAATAATACAAAATAGGTCTCACCTTGCTTTGGCATACAGCCACGGCTCTAGTCTATAGATATCCACAGACCATATTGGATCATTGCTCTTCTGCGCTCTCCGCCTTCCAATTCACCCTGTTGCTTATAAATAAGGCTTACCCCAACTTGGGTGGTAATCCGCTTGTTCAGTCATTGTCTTTGGTAAGTGCTGATGATTTGCACCTTAACCAGTTTTATTTTTTTGGTCCGACAAGGCTTCTTCTATTAGCCGAGTGGTTTCATCATTCAACGCTTTGACAACCTCTGGTAGACGGAACACCCATTCTTAAGATCTAACATTTTTTCCTTCCGCTTGGCCTCCAACAATATTTCTTGAGCATACTGATGACCAAACAAACGGTTATGGGGGTCGGCTAATGTTCGAGTAAATCTTTCAACAATTTCTTGAAGCTCTGTGTAGGCCCCTGTCTCCTCTCTTATTTCACCATTATGCGAGTTCATTAATTTGTTTACGTTTCCCATGAATCGCCGACCAGGGTAACTTGTACTACTTAGGACCTTAGGCATTTCAGTGGTCCACTCTTGTAAATTTTTAGAAAATGCATCTGCAACTTTTGTAGATTCCTTCGTAGATAATGGTTCCGCTTCCTTATAACGAGATGCGATATCTACTACTGTCAAAGCATACTTATATTTTTGCGTCTTTTGGACCTACCAAATGGTACGCTGTCATGAGGAAGAACCGTAAATCCTCTGATGTTTTGTGATTGGGAATGGTAATGTCGAATTTAGGTCTTGGTACATATTTTGGAGCGGGTTAAATATATTTGCCAACATGGCTTGTTTTTTTTACAAATCTGTGCCACCTGTTAAAACCCCGCACTGATGCAGCTTCTTTTTATCGCAGCAATGCCACGCCAGTAACTCTTGGGACTGTAATAAATTTTGGAACATTTGTCGTTCTTTGAGGACATGTTTTGTTATATATAGAAATGGCGATAATTTATTGACTACGGATTATTAGCACCTAAGAACATTTTAATGAGTATTACAGAAAAGCGGTAGAATTAGCGATGTTGAGTATGAAAAACGAAGAAGGGAAATAGCTGAAAGAGCTGTGTGATAAAGGAATAAAGATCTTTTGTCCTAAACATAATTGAAATGCAATCTTTGATGAACTTATTTCAATCTGCCCTAAATGTGGGGCGCCTTGCCTAATAGGTATGAAGCTTCTATACAATTCCAATGGTGCATATTAAACCATCAAAGTTGAATTTAATCCTGAAAACATTTTATGGAAAGGCTCATCGAAATTCCTAGGTATAAAATACTCAAAATAGCAGTTTTAAGCAAGATACGTCTGGACATTGAATAACAAGAACATTCGTGAACATCTCGCCCAAGTTTAAGAATATTAAAGACTTAAAGTTGTCCATTTACTATAATACACATCTCACTTCTTTATAGCGCTTACTGGTGATAAACCTCCCTTACACCTAGGGAGTTAGTATGCAGAGCTAGTTCAATGGTGTTCAGATATTAAATATATCTTAAAAATATTAAAAATTTACGTTTTAAAATAATAATGATCATTGATTCCAAATACTCCATCATATCCTTATCTTATCACCAAATATTGTTTTGTTTATGTTATTTACCGCGGATGATATGAAGCCGGCGTTATATTTCCTTATCAATTTTTGCCCGTTAAGCGATCTTTAAAAAAGCGATTGAATGGAATATTGTTTGGAGTGAAGCTAATAATCTGTAAGTTAAATATCCCCAGTATTATAAGTCAACACCTACAATTGCCAGCTCAGTGTTTTGTATTTTAACCATGTCATCTTCATGTAGACAACTTATAATTGGCGGCTCGGGAGGCCATTTCAAGTTTCTCACCAGTTAATAATAATGTTCTTGCATAGCTTCATCAACATTTTATGAAATGTTGTTCTGCATGTACTTGTTCCTTTAATTTTTGATTATAAATCATGCGTTAAGGCGCTGTTCTCCATTCCCGTTCAGTATTGTCATTTTTTCACATTGCTATATTATGTCCGTTGCGTTCTGCCTATCCCTTAGTGACTGAAAGAAAGATTAACTTCCAGAACATGCAAGGAGCTTGTTAGTGCACCTCCACCATCATTGCTATTTCAGATGCCATATATTATATTGTATTGTTTTTTTAATCTTGGTGGATTGACATTTTATGTTTTGGCGGTAGATGCTTGTTTGATAAGAGCTTTTTAGGTAGTCTCCATTGCTATGTATATTATTACCTATTAACATTTGTGCTATCTTTGAGATTGAATTGACCCAAATCAGCCTTGGCTTTCACCTTGAAAGCTTTTTGCAAGCACTGAGTTGTCACATAAGTGCCACCAGACCTGCTGATGGTAAGCACCATTTGATAATTGTGTTCACGTCCATATATTATAAGAAATATATTTTTCAGAAAAAACCTTATGCCCTATCAAAAGGATCGCCTATAGGTGCGGGAATTTCTACAGCAGACACTTGTGGAGGGTATTTGTGTGAACACTGTGCAGTGCTTTGCGGGCACGTGTCGGGCACTTGTAACAGGCACTTGTTGCACCACGCTGAGTACAATATACAATACCAACAATAATTCCACCCGCACCAAATCCCTCCATATCATCCAATCGTTTGTGTCTTTGTTGTAAAATTCGCTTGCTGCGCAGGTTGGATCATTCAAAATCAGGGCTTGCTGTCACCGGCTTCTAACTTTGTGGTTTTTCCTTATTTTCCTAGTCCATTCTGCCCACCTCTTTCCTTGTTCAATCCGTTTGGGATGCTTAGTGTTTGCCCTTGGGGGGATCCAGTGTTGGAGTAATACCGGTGGTTCATTAACCTTACGGTATTGTTTTCTGTATCCATATATATTAAACCATAATATTTTTTTGTTAATAACTAGTTATCTTGCTACATAGCTAATTGATTTTGCTACATTGCACTGAATTTTGCTACATCACTAGCTGACTTTTTTTTGCTACATAACTAGCTGAATTTTGCTACTAGCTATCTGAATATATGCTACATAGCCTAGTTGCATTTTGCTACTATGCTAGTTTGAATTTTGCTACATAGCTAGTTGAAATTTGCTACATACTAGCTGAATATTGCCTCCTGCTAGTTGAAATTTTGCTACATAGCTAGTTGATTTGCTACATAGCTAGTTGATTTGCTACATAGCCCGCTCTTTCCTTTGCTTAACACATTTTGAAAATTTTTATTTTTTGGACTCCACATGTTTGGGGTTTCGAATCCTATGATATTTTTCCTATTCCATGCCTTGCCACTTCTTTTCTGTGCATCAATATGTTTAGTCTTTAATGTCACTGTTAAGGGCTCGAACACTATTATATTAGTTTTCAGTCCCCATATATTTAAAATAATATTTTTGTTAATAACTAGTTTATTCATGTTCTAGTGCATTTGTTTGACACTAGCTTGATTTTTGTTTGCATCCTGTTCGGCATAGCCTGTTGCCTGCATATCATGTTTCTGCATAGCATGTTGTCTGCTGCATGTCCTGTTGCTGCATGGCCTGTTGCTGCATGGCCTGTTGCTGCATGGTCTGCTGACTTCTGTTTGCATAGGCTGTTGATAATTAGTTGATCAGCGATATAACATAATTACTATCCGCAGCACACTTCAAGAGGTGCTAGGAAGTGCCCATACTCATGGTACAATCTGCATTTTTCCAGTGAAGATCATGCCAAATCAAGGAATGGACCTTGGTCTAGACTTTGATTTAATTCACCTATATTATGTACTTACTGCATACGACCTTGGCTTACCATAGGACACATGAACTCACCACTCTAGAGTAAGCATAAATCTATGTGTTTTAAGTGCTTGTGTTCTCTGACCACCAAACAAGCTTTCATATCTAGCATATAATTTTGCCATTTCTCTTTCATCTAGATTTTCTATATCATTTGTGTTATTGAGACTTTCCTAAATAAAGTTAAATTCTACCACCGGCAACTGCGGCATCAACTTCTTTCATTTTTTCTGTATGTCAGTTTTGTTCTCCTTGAGGTTCTCCCTACTTTGAATTTAAAATATTTTTTCAATATCCATTATATATTTTATTAACATATTGTTTTACTTGAAATATTTTAATACAAATACCAAACCGAAATTGTTATCATATCATACTATTTTGAGATAAGGTTTATTCTGGCCAGAGTTATATGGTCAAACATATATATCATTAAAAAAAAATAAAACTACTAAGGTAGAGTTTTTTTCAAAACTATAACTTGTTGGTTTTTCGGTATCAAAATCAGTTTTTAGTGTTTATTTTTATTCCTTGGCAACAATCACGCTTCCTCCTTTCTTCAACAGTGGAATAACATCGTTTTCTCGAAGGCTTCCTCAAAGGAATCCCTTCTTTGGCAGTAGAATAAGCCCAAACCATTTTATATATTTGCTCTCTTAAGTCTGTTGCATACCTGAGTTGTATTTTGTGTAAAGCAAAACCCAACTGAACAATTAAATGTTCTGTGTCTCCCTGAAAGGCTAATTCGGAAGCATTCTCTTTTTTCTTGAGTCATCCCCTTCTGCGAGGAACCATCATAATCAGAAACAAAACATGACTTGCATTCCTCCAATTTTCCATAACGTCTCAAAAAACATTTTTACTGTATCATTCAAAGGTCATCTGAACAGCGGTATAATTGCGTTAGGGTCAACCAAGAAAAAAGATATGTTCTGGATCTTTTGATAACCACGATCGCTTTAAGTATGCTTTTATTATATCGCCATGTAGGCAAACAATGGATGATGTATTTGCAAAAAAATTCTATATTTTGTTTCAATAAATTCATAGCAAACTCACTTTGTCCCCGCACCCGTTAACCGAGATAATTTGTCAGCGTGACTATTAGATACAAACCATTATCTCTATAGAAATTTAATACCGCACCTTACTAATCTTGAATCGTGGAATTCTCAAGTTTTAGTTGGGCATCAGAGAAATATGATAAACGATACGCATCCAAATACCAGCACGCCTCGCTTTCTTTCTCATTCTATTGGAATTGACTGGCTAGCTCCTTCAATTTTTTCGACCAGATCCATGCAGAGGGTCATCATCAGTAGTTCTCATGATCAACCACTGACGGCCATATTTTGTAGTTAGGTATCTGGTAAGGATATATCCGATAATTCAAGTTCTTTTGCATTGGCGTTTACAGTGCGGTGTTTTGCCATCGGCAAAGTGCTTTTCAGAGGTATATTCCAAACTGTTTTTAAAAATGTTGAAACTTTTGAGTCCCTGATCATAGAGCTGTTTGGATCCCATCTAATGTACTGATACTTTTTTTTTATTTTTGGGTTTGTAGAACTTTTCGTCTCTCTAACCGTTAATGGATTACCGTGGGATCAAACCATAGAATTAGGATTCCTTTCGTAGATTTTATGCTTGTGGAGCCATTGTGATATTCCAATTGTGTCTGATGTTCTTCAAGATATTTAGTATGTCGAACTACCTGTCACACATACTGGGTGTGTTTACCTTTATTGGACTTTTTTATATTCAATTGTGGCCATTCTAGGGATTTTCTTACCACTCGAATTCCTTATGAATATCTGAAATTGTGTAGGTTGCAGTAGTATCAGAACTCCTACTATGACTTTGCCATAATTGTTATGTCAGCTCGTTCGGATAATCTATCTTAAGTTCGTGTTGGAAAGATGGCCTGTGTGAAGCTAAGTAATTCAAAGTCAGTGAATTCAGAAGACGTTTTAGCATAATCCCGTTAACCATGGCCCCGTCTTTTTTGCTGCAGAGCCTTTATCTCCTCGTTAATTCTAATTTTCGAACTGCTTACAGATTGACATAACTTGATAACGGCATTTAGATTTTATTGTTGATTTCCATAGGTCCTGGTAAGTGAGAAATACGTGACTGTCATTCAAAGTAAACACGGATTGACCCTCTAATTTACTTCAATTTGATCACATTGCTCTCCTAGTTATTTTACTATTTTTCTATTTGCATCATTGTCTGCGTACATATCTATTTTGGAATGATATTTTTGAAGTACCAGGTAACATGACATCATTTCCCTTTTCCTAGGTTTCTGGAAATCTAACCGTTGTAGTCCATTTTCATCAATTGTGCTTGGTACAGTTTGTGTTGTACAAAGTACGTCGAAAACCTTTAACTCTTTGGTTTTCTGCTTCTGGTATGGGTTAAGTTTGTGTCCATATTCTGTACTCCATTTATGTTTATATATTAATATATAAATTTTTTAAAAATAAATGGCAGACTTGGGATCCTAGCGAAGATATTGAATGGATCCTATTAGGACAGATCCTTTTAAGGAAGATAACTTTTGATGATTTCAAATTATTCTTATGAGAAACATCATTTGAGCAATTTCCACATGTACCATAAATAGGAGCAGACCTTAGAACTAAGAATTGAACGGTTAAAATATTTTTTAGAATCACTTCGAAAAACTGTGGATATAGATTTAAATATGAGAGTATCGACCGTAAATTAGTTTTTAAGATAGATGAAAATAAACAATTTTATTCTATTTATAAAGGTAAATAAGATTAGACTGACATGTGCTAAAAACCCAAATAAATTTCTGCACTAAGTACTATCCAGAATGAGGCTTCACTAAATGGGTTAGGGGGTTTTTGATTGTTCAGAGATGTTCTTAGGAGTAAGAATTACCGCCTGGGGCTAGACCAAAACTACCCCCCGAACAGCGGCAATCATTAACGTAATAAGCACAAAATAGCTACAATAAATTACAAAAAGCAACAGGTCGCCCGATTTCCAGAAACATAGACTTGGCAAGATATTCAAATGTCAAGAAAACTTGAAAAAGTTTCTAGAAACAGATGCCAGAACCGAATTGGCTCTAGGTCCTGAAGGGTCATTACCATACCGTGAAATAGCCGATTAAATCGTGTTCCCTTAAATATGAGGAAAGTGTTACCCATTTTAATCTGGTGAAAGAGACTTTAAAGCAAGTAAGAGAATTAAAAGGCGGTGCTAGCGAAGATGAACCACCTGCCCTGTTTTGAAGACAAGAAAGAAAATTGCAGACCTCGGAGGAAAATCATTATTATAGAGAAATTCAAGAGTATGAATTGCAAATTTTAGAAGTCAATTGAAAGCGAGTCAGTACAAGACCTTTGACAGATGTTAAATGAATATATGACATTAGGTAACGTGTTCGCACTTGTTTAAGAAACAAGGTATTACTATTTTATCAATTTTAACTGCTTAGAGTATGGCTATTGCTGCTTTAGTTGAATGAATTCTTTTTGTAGCTCCTAAAACATGCAGCTTCTGCACTTACCCCTAGCCAGGACCCAAACCTAAACCAGGACCAAAACCAGGGCCAGAGCCTAGTCCACCGAAAACAGTAAGCGAATGGGATTAGATCCTAAAAAAATATCAACGATTATTTAAAAATAGCTGATAAGATGTTAATACTGCTTTACCAAGAATCATTGGTAGTATTTGTTAGTTTTCCTGTTAAAAATTGTCTCATCCGTTTGTTGATTTGGTAGCTGAACATGTTTGGGATACTTGTGGTTGCTTTAGCGGGTATTGTGTATAATTAATGTTATTTCAAATAACCATCAAGACCGATAATTTTCCACCTAGGTAAGAAGTAGTTTCTTATTCATCATGTGTTGTGTCAATCATTTATTTTTTTTTAATCATCTTCCACTGGATTTATCCCGCAACAGGGCGCAAATCTTGTGCCTGTGTGTATACAATCTCTTGCACTGGAGGTAATCTTGTAACCGGGGGTATCCAAAGTCGGGGCAAATCTGTGTCGACAGGTTCATCATTCCATCTGGTGTGATTGGACATGTTTCTTGATCAATTGGTGTTCTTCTTCTTCATATTAACATTCATCATTATGTCCCAGTTGTAATAAATCTGCATGATGCATTACGATTAATTATATAACCGTTAATAGTACCATATACAAATCCATATCACTTGGAATCATATAAAGATCAGCCCAATAACGTAACTACTTTTGAACGGCATTTTGCATGTGTATTGATATCTTTCTATTGAACTTGGTCAACTCATTTCGATTAATTAATCTTCAACACTTGGCTATAATTGTTTTGAGCAATCACAGCTTTTCCTATTCCCAAATTGTTGATCTCGTCTGAGCATTGTGCCGCCTAATATAGCCCATACGAAGTTCTTCTGAATCGTTTCTCGCAGTTATGCCTGCCTGTGTGATTCCTTTACTTTTATCTAATAAAAACTACATAGACATCCATTGGAATTTTATCCGTCAAAGTAGTGCTCATATTTCAATTTGTATGTGTGCGATGGTCCGGATCCAAATTTCCCCGATGATGGTACATGCGTTCACAGTAAAATTGCTGTTGGGATCGTATCATACCTTTTCTAATACTTTTTCTTTGTTCATTCTCATATGAGGATATAAATACCTTTTTGTGAATTGTATAGTAGCGAACTGCGCCCATGCCTTGTGAGGAGTCTAATTTTTGTCTAAAATCAGCTTTAGGAGAAATGCCAAATTCCATAACAAATTCTTTCAAAAGTATTTAAAATTAATTCCATTGTTTTAGGGTATTAAATGATTCGTCGTTGGTAAATGGCATTGCATTTCGGTTAGAATTCGACGTATTGATAAATAAGCATGAAATCGAAATACAATTCTAATCAATTGGCTCTTTATTGCGTAAATGATTTTGGATACGCCACAACCAGTTTGTCGCCACCACAACTGCTGAACACTGCCAAGTCCAATGATTCTGCCATAATTGCATGGGATTTGAATGCCAATCATTATAAATTTCAGGATCTTTATTTGTGGTAGTTTTTGTATTAGTCCATCATGTTGGGAAATTTTTACAATGAATTGTTTTTTTGTTATTGTTATGGTTTGGTGACTAGGCTAAACTTATGAGTTGGTTCATCACCCACCACCCCGCACGATATTTTGGCATCTTGATTATACTTGCAAGTCTAATGGAATTACTCCTTATATATATATTTACCATAAATATCAGTGTCATAACACATAACGATTGTAGTAAGGGTAACCATTCCTTTCAAGAGCTATTGATCATCGATAAAAAGGTAATGATTGGAATTCACGTATTTTTGTATGGGTAGGGGGAATTGGTATGAAGTGATTTATGAAGAGCATAACAATGGAATGGGAAACTGTGGGTAGAGAGGGAGTCGGTATGTCGGATGTCAAGCAATGATAGAAGTCTGAGTAACGATCAGCACCATCAGTTTGTCAGGGCATTATGATCTGTCACAATCTGGCCTATCAGACATATGCAATTGAGTGGACATAGTGCGTGACCCTATATACGCAATTCTCAATAAGGGGGAGGTCTCCAATGGCATGTCTCACTGACTACATCTTTGGCCTCGTGTATGCACTTAGGCCCAGATCTCGTGTGCTCGCATAGGCCAACTTGGGTGGGGTCTTCACACCGAGATGCCTATACAGTAACGTAATTTCGTTGGTAGTTCTGGTGGCGCGCGCTGACAGATTTGATGGGTAGTGGTACCATAGGGGGGTGTTAAACTCAGCCGCCCCAACGCCACGTCCCCCTACTTGCCGTCTCTTTCGTCTAATTCACTCTCCTTCTTCTTTACTTAAAGCATAATTATCTCACTACACATATGGGCATCATCACTCATCCAATTTAAAACCAATCTCAACCTCTTAGGAGGTGTTAATCCGCCCACTTCGACCTGTGAATTCCTTAGTTGGTCGTGGCCTTATTCGTGCGGTTATACTCAGATTTGAGCAAAACCACACAAATTGTAGTTTTATTAAAAGCGGCGAGGTCCACATATATCTATGAGAGAAGTTTCATATAACGTTCGATTTTAAGTTTGAATGGGGAAATGGAGCTAAGCCCTGAGACGACTACCCTGCTACCTCACTGTTACAACCTCATCGCTTAGTACTTGAGAAAAATCAAATATATATTATTATAAGAGGCATTTATGGACCCAATATGTCTAGAAGTGGAAAGTTCTCAACTCTTACATCGCTCAATACCCACGATTCTTGATATGGAGGGAATAAAATTAATCAACTTGAAAACACCCGTAATCGAAAGATTGCTGCTACTGCTGCTACGTATCTCAAATTATATATCCCATAAATACTTCATAAAGTTAAAAGTCAGGGGATAAATGACAGGAAATTTTTGTATATGGATAATAATAAATTATCAATATTGAAACGCCTACAGATGAGCCAGATTTGGTAATAAACAATATGTGGATAAGCGGTTCAACATGACATGATATAACTCCTCATGCCTTAGGAGGATACCTAGTGTTTTCCTTTGGAGGATTGTACAAAGTCATATTTTTTCTGTTAAGCAGAAAACATTGATTCGATGGGAAAATTAGTTGAGATTAAAAAAATCTTAAATCCCTCTGAAAACGAAATAAATAATTCTTCAATAATAACAAGAACAAGATTTTAATGAACTTTCAATTTTTGGTAAAGCTTTGGGTTTCATTGAATTAAATAAAAGTCTTCAATTTGATTATGCATATCCAAAACGTTATCACCACCCCTCAATGGACTTTGCGCTTTTCAGCAAACCCTGAGAATCCCCACACGCACTAATATGAGGCCTATTTTAACATTTTTAACTCTACTGACCAACATATAAACATCTATATATCCTTGGCAGAGACACGCTTTAAATATGCCGGTAACTGATAGTGTTTTAACAATAGAATGCATAGTTTTTTACAATGTTATGTCACCAAAATTGATCTATAGCGATAGAACCGCAAATAAACTCTGTATTGGGGTTAATGGTTGAACAAATAATAATGCACGATAATAGGAACTTTAGGTGGTCTATCTATATCCTTTTGGTGTCAAACAATTAGAATTTTAATTTGTATCCAGAAAAATTTAAACAACAGAAATTATCAGACTTTTGTGGATTACATTTTAAAATTGCACAGATGATGAAATATTAATCGACTTTATATTGCGTTTATAAACAAATTTCATCACTGCTTTCCATTTGACTCCAAAACGTGATTATGAACCCTGGGGTTTTTACACACAAGTGCACCTGGCGACAACCCATCGGAGGTAATTTTGGTATTCGGTGGTATACTAACAATATTTTCTTTAGTATATGATGTTCATTTTGGGTGTTGTTAGCTGTGTTTGTTATGTTGTGGTTTTTTGTTTTGTTTTGGTGTCGTGTTTTTTTGGTTGTGTATTTTTTTTGTTGTCCTCTAGAGATCCCATAACATAGCTTAAAGCTGAGGTAGCGTTTAGTTCAAGTCATTTGGAAGAATACACTCATTGACCTCTTATAAACCCTTGATCTTATTTTTTAACACTAACTTTATATTTTATAATATATAATTGCACAGAAAATATCCCCAGCAACCGCCGACTGTACCCACCTTACGGTAGAGATCTGACCAAAACGTCAGATTAAAACAAATACATAGAAATACGCAATCATTTAGAATGCGGCCTGAAACACGTGGTAGGCTTAGAGACGCCTTATAATCCCTTAATAATACAACACTTATGTCAATATTGCCATCAATTTTAACTGCAGTTGCTAGAGTCCAGCTACTGTATAATCCTTTCTACAATTTTGGTGCTCTATCTTGCACTCCAACTCCCTTTGTATTGTTGCCATCTAACGGTTGTCGTTTTAAGTATTGTAAGCTCAGAATAGCAAAGCTTGTTTAATGAATGTTGCAAACATGACGATCAACAATTTGTTGCCTTGTTCAAAATATCATCTCTAATAATCTTGTATCCAAAGCTTTATTAAACGGATGGGCAAATAAGCGATGAGGAATTTGAGGTTATACTTCGGAAATATACAGTTGTCATCCACATATTATCGCGATCACATCACAATTCTTAAAGGATACGCAAAAGATTTATCCTACCGTAGAGAGAGAAAGAAATTCGTGATGTAAGCTGAAAAAAAGTATTCTGAAGGGGCAAGATAATGTCGCAATCCAACCTCCATGCCCTATTGAATCATGTGAAAGATCCATAGATAAAGTTGTGTAATTAATTTGTTGTTCTTATTATAACAAACACACATTGAAAGTTTTTTTTTTTTTTTTTTTTTTTTTTTTTAATTTTTCTTTGTTTTTTAGCTTTATATTACGACAATATACCCTAATATCAGCTGTTAGAATATGATGCAAGAAAGCGGTATGATCCAGACCTGATTTTCTATTTAATTTTTTTTGTGTACCCTTATCTTTCCTTTTCCACAGAAATCCTTCTACAACCCCCTCTCCATGTCAAATACCACCGACATATAACACACAAAAATCTGCACTGTTAGTTCGTGTGCACACTCCAACTTGGATATCCCGCACTCCAGCTTATTTTTTGGGGGGGGGGGGGTTTAAAAATAAGTCGTCTATACCCTTATCCAGCACTTTGCTTTTAATACACAAGAAATTAACACCACTATGCTAAGGCACTATATGTGAACTATTAGCAACCCCGTATTTCTTATCCACTTTAGAGTTCATTCATGATTACTATGCTTTAACCTGGGAAGTATTTGTCTAACAAGTTTAGACGTGCTGGTTTAAACTATGCTTATGACCTTACTTTCAGAAATGTCATTGAAGCATTATATTCTATACAATCCGACAATACCAAGTTTTTTTATGGCGACTACGTAATTGAATCTTTGATTGATCCCAACGGCCTGACATGCCCGGTTCTTTGTCTATCGACAGCACGTCCCGGTTATTACTAGTCTTGTATTCATACGTGATAAACTATATATGCACATTCCTGTAACAACCGTGATTTTGTAAGTTTTGCTGTTTTACGTGTATACTTCAAAACCAAGTCATTCATTGGCAAGTGCGAAACCCTGTGGTTGAATATACACCAAAACCTTTTCACGCATGCACCATGGCTCATGTCAGTAGGTTTTATTTTGATATCAACCCCATATATGAAAGGAGGAAGTTATCAGCTTACAAAGGTTTGTAAACTGTTTCCCAACCTATCAACAAGGTCATTCATTTATTTGCATTATCTAGCTTTGACACCCTTATTACTTATTACAATAAATTGTTTTTATTTAAACAATATTGTACATATTACCGTTGGCGATAAGCTGTATAACATGTCATGATTTCGGCCACGTGGATGACATCTGCACGGTGGCTTAGAATGACCTAACACGATGTAGCATAACAGTACACTTGTACTTACACCCGTCCATGCGGGTGCCAATGGGTCGTAAAAAAAACCCGAATTAGCACCCCTCACAATCCCATCCCAATCTTATCTAGTGCAATCAAGATGAGTAACTTAGTGTTCCTGGAATTCACAATAGTTAATAGCTTGACGTGTATGATTGATATTACCTTTGTGTAAAAGTCTAGAGACTCTTAACAAAAGCAAAGCCCTTGCAATGCAGCCGCCTTAGGCAATGTTTAATTCAAATGATGGCTATAAAAAATCAGTTCATAACATATCTGTTTGTGGTAGGAGAATATACATGTAGTCAAGACTCTTGACACGAAAAACTTGCAACGCCTTAGCAATGGTTAATTAAATTGAATGGGTAGCAAAGATAATTCAGCGAGATTTTCACCCCTATCCCTGTATTATTTTGCACGTTAAAGAAGCTGGGTGGTATTTCAGTGTTTTTTTATGGACCATTAGGTGTAATTTAGCTAAATGTCAGATTGTCAGATTGTTTGCAAAATTGGCTTGGAGGATTGGGGGTCCTAGGGTTGTTTTTTTGGGTAATAAATTGGTTAAATCGCTCAAATAGGGCCATGCACACACATCTATGCACACGCACACCAGCACACACAAAGCACGCATACAACGCACCTAATGCATTCCGACTTACACCAGCGCACACAGCCATCCTAAAGCCTACACAGAGCACGCAACAACACTTAGCATAAAAACAGCACACTCACATATAACCTCGCACCCCTACAGCATAGCACCTAATACTAATTTCCAACTTCATTAGCCCACACATTGCACACATTTAGCAGCTCAAATCACAGGCCGCTAAAATGGCCCAAATATTACATCTTAAAAGTTTCGAAATTTGAATTTTGAATTGGGTTAGCCTAGAGTCATTTTAGAGGGTATAGGCTTGTTTTTAAATCCGCTCACATGCGGTTTCGAGGGAAGGATTGCCCCAGAACCCCCACTTCCGAGACTACTATATGTATCCCCAAACATCTTATTCAGATTTTGATTATTAATTGTTTGGAAGCACAATGGACTACAATTTAAAATTGTCCCATTAGACAGGGCATGTTTAAACTACTGTGGTCGACCACATTTGGAGAATTTTTTTTCATAACTACATGATTTTTTTTTGGACTTTAATTTACTTCAGTAATTCAAATATGATCTTTGTTCTGATCCCAAAAATCAATAAACATAGGGGGGGGGGGGTGTCCCCCACATCTGCTCGTAGTCCTTATCCTCTGCCAGCCACCCAAATGAACTGACCTTTTGACCGTGTCTATCATCGAGAAGGACCGGGACCCCAATTCTCCCCCTCAGAAAATGCCCTCGAGACCCGTTCCCCCCCCCCCCCCCCCCCTTTGCAATGCATATCCAGGGGGGAAATGGTTTTGGTCGAGAACGTTGGTGCATGTTCATATTCCCCCCCTCCTCGCTTACAAATGGTTTCTCGTTTTCTTACTCCAAGAAATTCTCATCATCCTTCTGTGTAAATATACCCTGCCTAAACATGAGTTCAAATGAGAAGAGAGAGAGAGAGAGCGATATGTAATATTTTGACCAGTAGGCCTATAGATGCTCCCTATTTACATCCCCCTACTTTGATTTACTCATATTTGTTTTAAACCCCTCAAATTGTAAGAAATGATTTCATACGATGTCTAGCAATGTCTTTTAACTTGACATCTCCACCCCCTTCCCGCATCCATCACCCGATACACCATACCATTATATCTGTCCAATGACATGTCAGTTTCTATTCAAAGTAAAGCATTGGTTTTTTTTCTTTGTGGAGAAATGTGTGTTTCTTCTTAAATTATTTCTCACCCAACCCCATCATTACCCCACCCCACTCTGACCCCAACCAGCCCAAAGGTAATCAGAATCACCCCTCGTGAATTATTTCGTCTTACGTCAACAGTAAGCTGTATTTCATTTTAATTAAAAGAAAATGGAGGGGGCCTGAAACTAAATGTTATAGCTCCCTCCCACATAGGCGTATTGAATCCATCCCACAATGCACCAGTTTGTACAAAACATTTCACGCAACTAAGGTCAGTGATACCATCCAAGTCATATTTGATAAAAGTCAAAGTAATAGAATCTTGCAATTATTTAGCCTGCGAAGTACTTTTTATCCCGAAGTTCTAACACTAATTCACAACACTGAACATAAGCACATTGTAATGCGCAATGGAATGTTTAAAAATCCATCTGTGTACTTTCTCCAGCCATCTACAATTTCCCTACCAGTAGTATTCTTTCAAACATTTACAATAGCTGGAATGTTGCTGTTTGGAACTTATGGCAGTTTGCGTGAAAAGATTACAATCCCACCCCTTCAACACATCGCACCCCGGATACTACTCAAAAGATACACACATAACTAAAATATTGCTATCTCTAAATTATACACTCACTCTGCAGAAAATATTGACGCTATGAATCCACCATCAGAATAAATGTTTTTTTTTTCACCTCTAAGGATTTTGAGAGATAAATCAGAATTTTCGTCAAGATTTGCTTTTAAGTGTGTTACAACCAATGGCCGTCGCTTAAATTGGGGATTTCCTCGGCCTGCCCTTCATGATGTTAATATCGCTGGTGCTCCCTCTGCGCATCGGCTTCGCTGTATGGCTTATTTGTGTGTGAAGTGGTGAAAGCCAGACCTCAGGGAACCAGCGTATGCTGTTGCAAGGCTGTTGAATGTTGGATGATTTTTTATCATGTTATGTCAGCAGACGTTTTAAGTCAGTTGGTAAGTTAGACTGCAATTCCTGGAAAACGAACAACTTGTAAAAGTGAGAACAAGTGGATTCTTCCAGGAAAAAAGGACAAAGGATTACACTATATTTTCTACTTGTGAGGGTTGTGCGCCACGCATTGTAATTATGGAAAGTATTTCCTCTGGACCACGGTAGGCTAGAAGATTCTGACCGCCGCTCCCGGTGGGCTGTAGGACTTGTGCTTTAAAAATTCGCGTTCAAAACAATTCAGGCCTCCCATGTCATACCTGTCCACGGATGGGTGGGCTCTTTAGTCAAAAAATTGGTATCCCTCTCTGCTCATTACACCTTGCCAAGAGACACTATAAGATACTATAGGTAAATAGTAAGATAGCAGTTTCAATGGTGTGTAAGCCCTGTCTGCTCCTTTATACCTTGCCAAGATACACATAATATCTGACTAAGTAAAATAGTCAGATAAGCATTTCAATGGTGTGTAGCCTGTACTTTTGTCATTGTCAGTGGTCACTATTTACTAGTAGGCAAAACAGTTATAGCCAAATCAAATTGGTCACCAATTATTCTAATAGTCCACTTGGGGACTTAGTTAATACATTAATTGAATCACCTCTGGTCACCCATTCATAAAGTTAGCCAGTTTCACACTTCCCTACTTGTTGTTTCCATATGTTGGTTCCATGAAACATATGCTTAAATTTTCTTCTAGTTGCCCTCACAAAAGTAAGCCTAATTCCTTGAGATCTAGCACACATATTTGTGACTGACAGATAAGATGGTGTAAGTGTCCTTCCTTACATTAGGGCCATGGTAGCTAGCTCATGGTGGGCAATCATATGGTGTGTTTGTACCAGACTTATTCATTATAATATGAATATCATGTTTGAGCCGTAAATATTGAGGTTCTTGCGTACAATGGATGTGTGGTCTCTCTCCTCTTGCTGTTAGCATGTATGTAATATCCATGTGTGTGCACATTGCTGCGTGTGTGTGGTGAGTATTTAACTTTATTTTACAATAAACAACTACCGGTAGCACATAAACCCAGACGCCCCACCGACTTGTTCAAGTATACCCATGTCAGCAGATCATCAGGTGCTAATGTTTTTTGGGTAATTTTGGACACAACGTTACATGAGAGTCGTTACACTTGTTGTATCTAACCTCATAAAATCATCTGTCCTTCTTTAACAACACAACAGTGTTCCCTATTGATTTGAATGTTAAACTAAGCTTTTAAATTGAGTTCCCTATCGACATCTATTGAGCGACAGGATTCTGCTGCTGGCCGCTTCAATAAATTGATATACGTAGAGCATAAACAAGTAAAATAACGTTTTGCTTTCTATTTCTATTCATTCTACTTCTTGAATTTGGTAAAAAGGCTTTAACAAATGTAGGCCAAAATCGCACTTTGTTATGGCAACTTTTCAACGATACACCCATTCTCCTTCAAATCAACTTTTCTGAATAATACATGCAACTCTGTAAATGATGTGAATTGCCCATTTACTCGTCGTTCACCAAAATAGCTAAAAGTATAATTTGCAATGGTCATACGGTTTTCCCAAAATAGATTAGATTACTATGGCATATGGGCTTCATGTACGGGATACCTATTCATATCATATTTATTATTATCATCCACTCTTTGTGATGATTACCAACAAAACGAAGCGTATGAATGGGTTAACATGTGTGTAATGATGCTGGTTAAGACTCAGGAGCAAATACTTGACTGGTTGGATATTTGGACATTGACATTTGACATTTATCTGCCATCCAAACATAACATAGTTTGTGTATATTACCCTTCAGCTGAAGACAAAGACATGCATACCTCCAAAACTGAAAGATACCAAACACGTCTGGTACATAGTAGACTCACACACAAGCGCTAAAGAACTCAATAACACAAGTACATGTACATCGTTGTTGGTCAGAAATGTCTATATTGTTGAGTTATATAAGTTCTCCCTATGATTTTGCTTGTACAGCAAACTACGGTTAATATCATGGCAAAAGTAAGGTAATCTTTATAAGCTTTCAGTGCTCTAGGTCTGACATTTCAATCACCAAGACAATTATAATAACAATAAAGCAATCGCTTCTAGTCCCTAATTTATATAAATCCTAATATTTAATGTCAAACCTAGAGTGAACCATAATATGGAATCAATTGGTCGCCTTAAGCCTTGGTAGATGGCAATCTCTACTGGCAATATGGACTAAAGTTCAAGTCGGTTAGGTGTTTTATCGCTCTCTGTACCACACAAAACGGTCATATTAGTATCGAAAAAATTGGATTGGACGACTTGGAATATGAATAACTGTGCAAACGTAGGATATATTGGCATTATTCTATCGGAACCACACACATCACACACAGACTCATATCGTCGTCCCCGCATCACATACTGTCCGTAGTTTCACCATTTTTGGTTTTTGCTAAATTCCGCCTACTTACTTTGTTTCCATGATCTTTCCATCCACAAAGTTTCAAAATGCGAGGATGCCTAATTAATTAGTTTTTAATTACAGATTTTGTCATTTTCCTGAAAATTCATCATATCCGAATTTCACATACTGTCGTATTTTTAAAATCGCCATTCATTTACCGTGTTGACATATGCGTTCTGTTTTGCCGATCCTAAAATAAAGGATTTGCACATAAAGACCTATTTGACGTATTTCCATCGTTCTTTCGTAAACAGCTTTTCATATAGTGATCTATTTTACGCACATTGAAAAACAAAGGTGTATATGCGTCGTATTTTGGCAATATACATTATTTGTGATTTCACATACGGACTTATAACTTTGTAGCCTAAGTAAGATGTAATATAATTGCAGTTTTAAAGTTGATTTATGTGTGAAATGAACGTTAACATGTTTTTTCAAAGCCAGTAACGTCTAGATTTTTCTTTTATGTTTCTTTTTACCGTACTAGACACTGAAATGTCGCGTGATTTTGAATTGGGCGATTTCTCGGAACACGTGTTTTGTAAAATACGACAGTATGTGATGTGGGCGACGATTATATATTATATATATATATAATATATATATATATATCGATCCCGGCAGGAGTGCTCTTTGAGAGGCTTTCTTCTGACTTGAGCTTCTTCTTTCCAATTGACTTGTCTTCTGATAGGCCTAACGGCCATTTATTAAAAAAATACTCAATGCGGTATGTGTCGGACCATTGTGCACTATGATTCTATATATATATCTATATATATATATCATTACTAGATATATATATATAGTATATATATATAGATATATATATATACGTATATTGAAATATCACTAAATAAGAGGTACAGCTGGTTTTCATGGTCATTATATTATTCACGCAGATTTATTCCAACAAATCTACACGATTGTTCAGCAATCATGAATCTTGCCATCTTTATTGCACGCACTACCGAAACAGAACCCAACGAAAATAAATCACGTATTTCAGACATTTTTGCCACAAGCCTCATCCTTGCGACTTCGGTTAGCACACAAAGGAAACGAGCGAAGTTCAGCAGGCTTGTGGCAGAAGCAGAACGATAGGCGTATATAAAAACATGCGGCTTCCTTAAATAAACAAGAGACGTTTCCAGAAAGAAGCACCCCATTTTTTTCATATTGGGAATTCTTACGAATGTATTATAATTACATCGGAATGATGAAATGAATGAATGAAAATGAAAAAAAAAGATGATTTTTTTTTCATTTTGTGTCGTGCACGTGATTTTCTCCCCCCGGCCGAAAGGGTTGACTCAATCAACCTTGAAACGTTCTTGGAGGTGTGTTCTACCACCGATCAAAGGCAAATTGAGAGAAAAAAGACCCTCCTCCCCTTTAGATCGTCTATTACTGATGTGAAAATTACACATGAAAATGGCGTTTTCCCTTCGCAAGAATACTCACAGGACGCCATGAAAACACTGGCACGTCTTATTTATTCATGTTGCAGCATCGTGTTGCCGTCCAGATTCATGCTACTAAAATTCTTAAATAGGCTAGCTCGTGGTTTTCCGAAAGCATCAAACAATCCTAAAAATTGACCTTTTATTGAATATAACCAATGTATTAGCCACTAAATAAGTTAAATAAATTCATTTCATATTAGAGAGACAATTCCCCTGCCTGAATTATTTGTTGATTTTCAACCTTCAGTGTTTGTACACTGCAGTGTAAATTATTTGTTTTATTACCTATATTAAAAAAAGCATACTCGCTTTTAATTTTGCTAATTTGTATTCTT
The DNA here is from genome assembly GCA_023653785.1 of Ophioderma brevispina. Classification (NCBI taxonomy): domain Eukaryota; kingdom Metazoa; phylum Echinodermata; class Ophiuroidea; order Amphilepidida; family Ophiodermatidae; genus Ophioderma; species Ophioderma brevispina. The sequence goes on along the minus strand of JAMKCH010012406.1, from coordinate 7,993 downwards.
CCCGTTAAGCAAAATTCCGTTACGCAACTGAAGTCGTGACAGTGAGTAATCAATCCTCCTAGGTCAGAAAAGGGTAATATTTTCGAAAACAAAAAGAGTGAAATATTTAATCACGCATCTTATTACATGTTATTCAGGTATTGGATAAACTCGTGGCCATAAAGACGAGGAAAAGAAACAGCGGGGCTACCGATGAATAATCAACTTGACACAGTAATTTTTGTATTAGTTTTGTAAAAAGAATACATTTCTAAATGCTCAAACATGTGAACAACTGGTAGTATTAAATAGCAATATGAATACTTGTAGAACGTTCAAACGCTTAGTCATGTTACATTGTGCTACATCATACCGATCCAACTTATTCTTAGAGGTCATTAAGTCATTTATCCCGAAGGTCAAAATCTGTTTACTTTTGCAGGAATAGCTTAACAGTGAAGGATAGTCTGTATAATTTTTACACTTTTCCAAAAATATTTGCTTCAGCATCAGACCAACGCAACTTATTCTAAAAGTCATTAATTCCTATTACCAAAATTGATGGCATTTATGATTGACGACTCTTAACATAATTTTTAGGTTAAAAATGAATCACAACCTCAACAATAAACCGGCTGTTTAATTGAATGTAGTGACAGCGCCATTTGAAATTATTTTAGGCAAGCGTGGCAGAAAGCGTGGCATTGGCAACCTGAAGACTAAATACATTCGAAAAGTGAACAAAAAATCTTATTCATTTTTCATTATGACGGAATATTAAGTCTTTTTACAGAAGGAAAATTATATCTAATGGAATTTTGTGTGTCTTCGCAGATCATCCAAGCATGCGGAGAATACAATACGTGCACCTGGTTTACCTGACCATTTCTGCATGTGATGCTTTTGTATTCTCCGCATGCTTGTTGTTCTGAGGAAAGGTCAAGCTAAATTAACCTATTAACCTCTTGCACAAGTACCCTATTTCCGTTATGTATAAACGAATAACCAGCCATTCAAACTTATCATCTCGAAAATTCGGCGACAGAAGGTTAGATTTCACAAACTCTATATTAATGCTTCGAAATAAGCTAAAATCTTTTTGACGTTACACTCAACATCTGAAAAAGCAAAGTCAATCAGTATACTACCTTGCATCTGGTAAAATCGGTATAGAACGTTTCATATAGAAGTCCCATTGATGTCAAATGGGTATTACAATTGATTCCGTCATGCCTGTATGGCGTTGTACAGTAGTGCTTGACGGAATGATGGCATACCTCCTTTGCATGAATGGGACTTCTATATGAACGTCCTACCGTAAAATCGTTTATCTTACCATTCCCATCACATGGTTAACTGCATTCAAAGAATGCACTGGAGACTGCATGGGCGTCATGGTGCTGAGATAAAATTGCAAAATCGTTTAAAGGAAAATGTAAATTAATTCACCTGATAGAATCATGGTTATTCAGGAACATTTATCGCGATAAAAGTTAAAGTTTCCATTGAAAATTGTACCTATCAAGGTTACTTTGTAAATAATAACACCAGCGCTTCGGTAAATCTGTATATTGACGTTCAATTAATGTCAAATCCATTAATCTTTTGTCCGCAGGAAGGCTGGCATTACATTAATTGGCAAAAGGTATATTACATCATCATAACAACCTTGACCTACATTTGGCCTCTCGCCGTTATAGCAGTTGGCAACGCTCTCGTCTGTCAGAGGTTATGGTCTGCGATTCCATCCGATGAGCCATCTAATTCTAAGGCATATGACCCTGCTCCGGATCACGAGATATCAACATCAACTCTTCGGACCAAATGGCGGGTAAGTAAACAAAACCATGGAACACGCTGGATTCGAGAAGAAAGTAGCCCGGATGTTGCTTTCGTGGTGCTAATATCCGCCGTATGCTACTTTCCAATTCGCCTTCTTAATTATTACGGTAAGTACTGAATTTTTCTTCAGATCCTCAGTCCATTTTTTATAGTTACTTGTCTCTGTTCATTTTCTTTCATAAAAGAAATACCATAATTCAACCTTAAACATTAAAAAATCATAAAATTTTTTTTTTTTTTTTTTTTTTTTTTTAAGTTTTGTCTTTTTTTAAACACAAACAGATTGCCCTGTGCGCCAAATTATGTGAATTTCCACATAATGCACAATTTTTTTTGATGATAAAATGATGGTTCAAGAATTTGTATGCCCACAACAATTACAATGATGACCACAATCAATACACACAAAAATGATTGTCAGAATGACAAATATGCTCATGTCCCTTTGTTGATGCGGCGATTTTATGTACAGAATTCAAATAAGCGTTGCCCTGTTTAGGGCTGTCTGCTAAAACCGACAACTGCTATTTTTTTATGACATTTATCTACAATTATTTGAAACATTGTGTTTGCACAGGTTTGAATCAGTGCTTTAGCATTGAAGGGGACCCTGGTCTAGAGAAAAGATTCAATTACAAAATTAAATTGTATGACTCCTTTGGGTCTGTGTGCACACTGGGATCTAGGCAGTTGCTAGTGGGTATAAATATAAAACACCCACAAAATACCTATGTGGGTCTAGGTGCAAGTGGCTCATGCTACTCGGGCGACACCAAACAGCTCGGCCTGAGTGGAATTTATTGAACTTGCTATTCCGAAGGCCTGCAAAGCATGGAAACATATGCCAGGGGCATTAGAGCCATCAATAGGTGCGTGATTAAAATGGTATTGCCTTATTTCTCAATAGTTTTATGGAAGGGGAATATGCTCCACTCCTCGGATGGGGAGTTCTGCCTAATATGATCTGTGACATTTTGTATCAGACGTGTAACCAGGAAGAAGTTGGAAGATTTCAAAAGAAGTCTCGCACATGTAATATTCAGGATAATAAATGCAAGGGGGAATCTTCTTCGTAAATTGATTTCCTTTTTTCGGAGCAGCCTGAAAATAACAGGCAGTTCAGTAAACGATGGGTTATATATGGGCTCCCTCAAACGATACACTATCTGCAGCATCGCAATCCAAGTATCTCCACAAAGTCCGTGGTCGTAAATGTCCACTTTTAGGACCCACAACAGGAATCCTTTTTTGATTCAAAAACCGAAGCTCTTTTAACTTCAAAAAAGTATTTAAAAAACTAAAAAATTAAAAAAAAATAGCTTTAAGCCTTTATTTGGTATAAAAACCTATAATTGTAAATTCTGGTAGTACTACTGCTCAGATCTACGAAACTATGCAGGTCAAACTCCAGGCAAATAGTCTGTCCTGGGAGCAAACTCTGACAGATTCAACTACAGGCAAATGTCTTTCTGTGAGCAACTCTGCCGATCAAACTACAGGCAAAATATCTTCATGTGAGCACACTCTGCCGATCAACATACAGGCAAATAGTATTTCCTGTGAGAAACTCTGCAGATCAAACTACAGACAAACTAGTCTTTCGTTGTGAGCAACTCTGCGGATTTCAAACTACAGGCAAATAGTCTTTCCCTGTGACCAACTCTGCAGATCAAAACTAAGGCAAATAGTCATTTCGGTGAGCAACTCTGCCAGATAAACTACAGGCAAATAGTCTTTCCTGTGAGCAACTTCTGCCGGATCAAAATACAGGCCAATGTATTTCCTGTGAGTACCTCTTGCACAGATCAACTACAGGCAAATAGTCTTTCCAGTGAGTGAGAAACTCATGCAGATCAACTACAGGCAAATAGTCTTTCCTGTGAGCAACTCTGCCAGCTCCAAAACAGGCAAATTAGTTGTTCCTGTGAGCAACTCGGCAGATCAAACTACAGGCAAATAGTCTTTCCTGTGAACAAACTCTGCAGGATCAAAACTACAGCAAATAGTCTTCCTGGGAACAACTCTGACAGATTTAAAAACTACAGGCAAATGTCTTCCTATGAGCAACTCGCAAATCAATACAGGCAAATAGTTTTTCCTGTGAGTAACTCTGCAGATTCAAACTACAGGGCAAAATAGTCTTTCAGGGAGCAACTCTGCAGATCAACTACAGGCAAATAGTCTTCCTGTGAGCAACTCTGCAGTCAAAATTACAGGCCAATAGTTTTTCCTGTGAGCACTCTGCAGAATCAAAATAAGCAACATAAGTCGTTCCTGTGAGCAACTTGCAGATCAAATACAGGCAAATAGTCGTTCCAGTGAGCAAACTCTGCAGATCAAACTACCGGCAAATTAGTCTTTCCTGGAGGCAACTCTGCAGATTCAAACTACAGGCAAATAGTCTTCCTGTGAGCAACTCTGAAGATCAAACTACAGGCAAATAGCGTCCGGTGAGGCAACTCTGCCAGATCAAAACACAGGCAAATAGTCGTTCCTGTGAGCAATTGCAGATCAAACTACAGGCAAATAGTCTTCCTGTGAGTACTCATGCAGATCAAACTACAGGCAAATAGTCTTCTGTGAGCAACTCTGCAGATCAAACTACAGGCAAATAGTCTGTCTGTGAGCACTATTAATCATTTCGCCGCTTGTTGCCCCACATTTTTTAGATCATTAATCACCAATTGATCACATCTTAAAACACTTGAGATTGTTTGCGCATTTTCATTGGTTCCTTGCTCCTTGCCGTGTGATATTGGACGATATACACGGTAGCGCATACGCGTCAACGCGCTACGCAAACGCACTGCTCGGGCCAATGGAAGGCTCATAGTAACAATGGACTATCGATTTAAAAAGTCGGGGTTAAGTCGGTAAGTCGTTTGGTAAAATCTATAATAATTTTATACACTCAGCAGGGGGCTCGATTCTTATTTGAAGAAAGTTTTAAAGAATGAGAATAAAGGTATTGTTTTAAGCGCTCTGGCCCGTGTATCTAGGAGGAGATGGCGTGTCATAGTTGTGTGTCCAGCGTGGGGTGGCGTCAGCAACTATTTTAGCGTAATGGGGAGGGGGTAGTAAAGCTCGGCTGCGCCCCTCGTTTTCTACTTAAAATAATGCTGTTCCGCCCTTGTGATATGACACGATAGATACCCGTCAGAGGCTAAAAACAATACCTTTTCTCTAATTGGAAACTCCCACATGTTGAAATCTTTCTAGCTTGCACCATACCTGGAAATTCCAAACTTTTCTCTAATTATACGAGACTTAAAATATTTTTTTTTTTTCAATCACAAAACGGATACCATAATAATATCTGAGCGTTACCGATATGGCTATGCCAAAATACCTGCAAATGTTGATTTGAAATATTGTGCATTTATTAGAACATTTGATTCTGATTCTGGATTTTCTATAGTTGCGTATAAAATGTCAAACTTGAGATCATAAGAGCCTTTCCCTTGCACAATGTCCGCAGATTTTAAAGCGCTATATTGTGCACTATGACCTGTAAGTTTTTTCTGCTTGGACCTCAGAATGGTACTATATTATTTATCCTTTATTCATTCAGTACTGTGCGTAACACAATCTTCCTTTTCAGTGGTATATTTACATTGTAAGTCAACTTTTCTCCATGTCAATTTAATAGCCGGAGAAAGTATGACAATTTCTTAATACTATCTTTTTACCTATTTGGTGATTTTCCTACAATTTTATAAGTTTAATATTTGTGCTTCTCTGATTTATAAGCGAAAATACAAATGTCCACATTTTATATCCTTTCGTATTATCGAAAGGATATAAAAATCTACTTTTTTCACACAAACAATCGACTTTTTTCTGCGGCGTCACATCAAGGAGGCATGCGGAACGAATTTACGTTATAAACCAACCAGGATACAGAACTGACTGTCCGTAAACTCATACGCCTAGACCGGGTCAACGATTTTCTGCCAAGATTGGCGTTTGACCGATTTAATGTTTTTGCGGACCTTAAATGACTTACCACAATTTCATTTTACCTTTTATTTATAAACATGACAGCGGTTACATGATAACTGAATTTAAGCAGGTGTTTAATCTTGAAGGTGGAAAAACCTAGAATCTTTAATGTCCCCTAACGATTTCTTTGGAGTTCATTGCTGACGGCTATCTGTGGCAGATGTATCCTGTCGAAAAACAAAGTTTGTCTTTGAAGGATTCGCGCCTAGGCGCATTCACCATCATTTAAAATTACAAATTAATTTCTTACAGCTACAGAAAATTACAGGGATCATCTTGAGAAGTCACCTTACAAGGACAACAACGATACTTATATTTTATACATTTCATAAAAAATCTACATCGGTTCCTGCGGTGGTCACACAAAATCATATCCCCCATAGGCCCTTCTATTCAAAAGACTTGCTAAGACACACACAACACACAAACAAACACACACACAACATACATCTTTGCAAAGGCTACATTGTGGGGTTTCTGAAAAATCGCTTAAAAAGACCTTTTTTAGACATTTTTTCAGACAAAATACACTTTTTCAACGAATAATAAAGAATTTCAAACCTATATAGTTTTGAGATTTTTTCTCTTAAAAAGACACTTTTTAAAAAAATCAGTTGTTTTTTAATTTTTTTTCCTAGATTTTCTCACTTTTCTTAGCCAGGATGATTTGCACCGCAGGCCTATATAGTTTAACTAAAACTAGAAAAATCCTTTTCTACCTTTTACGGATAAAACCTAATACTAGAAAGAAAAAAAATTACAGTTTATTCCGTTATAGGACAATTCGTAACACACGTTCGTTCGTTCGTGCAGTCCAAATCGACAGTGGAAGATCCGTCATTAACCAGCTGATAGTTTCATCATCCAGGTTGATCGGGCCTGGAATTCCTCTGGGGACTTGAAGACCTCACAGTCATCTAGATGTGGCTAATGGTTTGTGGCTTCTCCACAATCGCAGTTTGGTGAAGATTCTACTTCGATCTTGTGAAGGAAGTTCTTTGTAGTTACGACCAACGCCAGTTCTGAGTGTTGAGGTTGACCCATGTTTCCTATCAGTCACAAGCCTTGGGCTTAAAAAACTAGATGGCTGTCACAAACGGCAATTTAGGTTCAAAGTAGAGGATGAAAAACCATTGGCTCATCCCATCTGTCATTGATCCAGGATGGTCAATAGGGATACTGTGACTGCAGTGCCATGGATTGGGTAGCAAAGTGATTCCGTGGAATTCTCTGATCCTCAAATCAAAGGGTGTTGGTGGTGGAATTAGGCTACGGTTCATACATTTCTTGGTGAACTTGATGATCTGAAAGTTCCTCCTAGGTTTGCAGGAGCTATTCAAGCAGAGATTGGAGGTATTCCGGCGTCGCCCAAAAGGCAACCACTACCAGTCTATTGATCATTCAACCGACATCAATCTTGTGTGAAGGTACGCTGTGACTCCATACTGTGCAGCGTATTCAGCGGTGGAGTATGCCAAGCAACAGTGATGTATGTAAGGTGTCCAAGGATGCACCCATCCAGTTCCTGCGATCCTTCTGAGGAGGTTGACACGAGCCTGCGTCTTGGCATCGACTGCTGGTGTAGTTTTATTGAAAGTACGGCTGCGGTCCATTGTGACCCAGGTACTTCGTAACATAGTAAACCCAGTAAAATACTCCCACAATGAAGAAAAATACACCCATAGTGTAAAAAATACAGTCAGAATGTCTCTTTATACTTAAAATACTCCCACAATGGTTATCTCTTATAAGTACCACACCACACACACACACACCCCACACACACACACACACTATCTATATATCCTATATATATATATATATAATATATAGATATATATATATAACATAAGTATATTTCAATTCCAGCTGTAGGGTGCTCGATACTAAAACAAAGTAGGCCTATATGTTTTAGCATATTTCGCTAAAACATTTAATTTCATCTGTTGTTACTGGCAGTTCCATTCCTAACGGCATTCATCAGACACCTGAGCGTGTAGTTTTTTTGTTGTCTGGATTCGCGAGGAAAAATCGTGTTCGTGCGTGAATCTAAACGCAAGAAAGGTGTGCATGAGGGTGTAAACGCATGCGTCCAGAGAAGCGCACGAAGAACGCATTTCCCGCTAATTCAGGCAAACCGACAAAGGTGTTCATTTCTTTCTCTTGCAGT
>JAMKCH010012405.1:0-33919 GCA_023653785.1 Ophioderma brevispina | reverse complement strand
CCTCCTCACAGGGGAATGCCTGAGAGAGTTACCAGATTAAAATAATGGTATGAGCCAGCTTTGACTCAAACGATGTAGTGAGCCTCCTCACAGGGAAGTGCCTGAGAGAATTAACCGCTTAAAATGACATGTTATCAGTTCAGTAAATTAGAATATCTGAAGTTGAGCTTCGAATCCCAAATATATAAGAATATAAATTAGTTTTAATATGTTTCAGCTTGAACAAATACTAATGTAATAATAACTACTTTATTTTATTTTACCAATCACACTCGGCACACTACACATATCCACCCATCGAGATATTAAACACAATCTTCCAACCAGCACTGAATAATATGGGAGAGGTGGGGTGGGCCCAAAAACATTGTTGAATCCTCTTCGTTCGAAGGCTGACATTGATGTGAAGCAAAATGGCAATTCAGATAAAAGCACTAAAGGCGCCGAATTGCATTGGGCAGATTGCCAAGCTGTACAAAAAGCAAGGCTGTGATTGGCCACACCTTGCTAACCATAATATAAAACAGAACGATGACCCCTGACCTATAGGTCGTTGCTACTTGTGACCCGGCAATATCAGAACTCTGAGACTACGCATTTAACAACCGTGTCATACTGCGTAATTTAATAATGAAATGAGCAAAAATATTTCATGTGGCGTAAACTTGTTCCCTCATTGACTTCGCATTCGGAACGGTATTGGAACAAAAAATAACGACAACGGGTGAGATCAAAAGCGCAAGTAATTATTGTTTACACCAGTCAAAAGACCCTTTACAAAATCTTCACTCTTCGCATCTTCACATGACCACCCTGCTACCGGACCTTACCTATCTTATCTTCAAGATGTAACTCCCGTGGAAATATCCCCATTGGTATTTGTTATTTGATTGTCACTCCCCGATCTTATTTAAAATCATATATTCACTAGGAGCCATAGTTTTTTAGTTGATTGTATTTTTTAAACTTGCAATCGCTACTTTATTTCATAATATTTCAGAAAAATGCTCGCTATTAACTTTATAATTTTGCCATCATTAAATGTTGATAATAATAATCATAATATCCATCCGTATTGTTAGGTGCCAAACCTCAATATCCGTTTCCGTGACCATTCTCGTCTAGTAAAGTTTGACGATTTAATTTTGGCTTCTGGGGACGATGGGGCCGTGTTTTTTTCCTAATTAGGTCCACATAGCCAAATAATCATCAAACCCTTACTAGACCAGAGAATGGTCAACGGAATTGAGGTTTTTGGGACGCTAAGTTATTTACTAGAGCGTTTTTGACAAGACATAGTAGAACAAGATACTCAAGATGTTTCGAAAAAGGCATAAGCAAAATCAGCATGATAAATGAACAACAATGTTTTGAGAGAGCTTTACTCCCAAGGTTTTCTACAAAGCACCCCAATAGTACAGAATCGATCCCTATCGCCAGGTGATATAGTTGGACACGAGGGATGGTCAAAAGTCAGTGCCCAATCAAAGACCATCCATTTCGATCTTATTAGGGCTGCATGAGTTCTACCTGTTGGGGTACAATAGTAAGTGTCAGTGAAACCTATCATAAGGCCACAGAAACAGTTTGTCACAGAAGACCCGCCGCGCATTAGTTTTAAAATTCCGTTTTGACCGCATAATTTTTTTTTAGGTTTTAACTCACTTTAAAAATTTTTTTGTAAAAATGTTCAGAAAAAAAATAAATTTGGCCACGAGCGGCCGAAAATTGAAAAAAGTGGGCAAAAATGCATTTAAAAAAACAAGAAAAAACCGCATTTCGCTTAGAATTTTTTCTTAAAAAAATACCGACGCATTTCGCATTAGCATTGTTCACATTTCTTCTGAGACAAAAACTGGTTTTTTTTTTTGGCCTAATACAGTTGTTCTAATAGGGCCTACGTTGTGTACTTACAATCACACCAATCTTCTCTATCCAATAATTCGGGGCAAGGAAAACATTAAAAAATATCGTTGATAGCGCCTTTAATAAACTATAATTCTTGCTATGTCTTGTCATATGGAAGCTTATCCCCAAAGTCACAGGCTGACTCAGGCAAAGAGCCCCTGACAACATCACCAGTTTGTATATCCTTCCTTTTCTGGTCTTATCAATCCCTCTGGTTGTTCTACGGAAAATGCTCATAACTAAATTCAACTTGGAACTGTGCTATTTTGTTTTACTGTATTTCCTTGCCTCACCCGAATTCTACCTTACCCTTCTCCTTCCCCAACTTTGGTTGGGGCTCCAGAATAAGCAGTACACTAGATCTAACGGGCATGGAAGTTATGCCACGAGGAGTATACCTCAAATTTGAAACTGAACAACAAAAATGCAGCACTTTGGCGAGGGAAAAATCCGCCTGATCCAATCTCTTCCATGCTCTTAATAGTTAATGCACGTACCTTAAACAGCTTTAGCTATTAATCATCCAGGACCTGGAGTTGAGAATCGTACAATGATGTCCACTGATGGTAACGCTCTGACTGTCGCTGTTAATCTTGAATCAAGGTAATCAGAAGAGAGAAGGCAAAACAGAGGCCACACAAATAAATCTGTGAGGTACTCTATCACGCCTACTGTGACATCTTCTCCGGACCAGTCACCAGGGCGAGTACCACCCCATATGTACGAGGAGGTCAATTGCAACAGTTCAGAAAATGGAATGAGCAGTTCAAAGGAGAAGGGTGACGAGCATTGCATTTGATAAAAGAATGACGACAGTACTGGAAACCCAATGGGCGATAGAAGCAATCTTAAGAACAGACAAGTTGGCTATGAAGAGTACAATCCTGCTTCAAAAGAAGCGCCTTGTAAGAATGAAATTTCTGATGCAAACAAACATACATATGTTAGTGTAAACTATTCAAATGATGATAGTGTTGAGAAATGGAATACCATGACGACAGACAGCGATGAAGATTCTGTAAATGCGATTTCCAATAATGATTCACGGAAGAGCAAACCAAAACCTGACATGGACGATAAAGGAAAGCCGAACACTGAAAATGGAGGGCCGTTGTACTTTACATTGGCCCAATCCCAACCTCCAAATATCGAGAGCAAAAAGTACGAATGTCCAGTTGTAAAAGTGGAAATGGCTAACAGACCTACATCTGTCCCATTAGCACATGAGGTAACGGATAAAGCCTCGGCGGAAAAAACAGGATTGTCGAGTAGTTTGAACTATCTTGACGCTACTACATTAGAACCCAGACTTGATCTCGGTGGCATTAATGCAGCTATGTTGGGCGGAAGACCACGAGCTTGGAGCGAAAGAGGAACTGTAGGAACCGGCAATACTTATCAACAGTTGCCGCTTGCATCACCAAATATGGGAGACGAGAACGTTTACCAAAAACTAGATAGAGGTTTCTTGGCAAAAACGCTAAGTCATCCATAAGCACAATACTCTCTAAAAAGGTACATTTCACGACTTAAGAAACTTCTTGCTAATTTATGATTCAGTAGATATTATCGGGAAAATATGGTAGACGTTTCATATAGAAGTCCCATTGATGCAAATGAGGTATTACAATTGATTCCGTCATGCGCTGTATGATGTTGTGCAGTAGTGCTTGACGGAATGAATGGCAATACCTCATTTGCATCAATGGGACTTCTATATGAAACGTCTACCGAAAATATTTCCTCAAAAAGAAATTTCATTTTTGATGGGCCTTCAAAAGACGAAACAAGTGATCCGCGGATCACTAGTATTGCCTGGTGTGTAGATCCCAAACTTTTCACGCAACTATAACATTTAGACCATCTCACAACTCAGATGATCTTTGACATTGGAATGTAACCTTTGGTCTCATCAACATATGCATATTGTCAAATTGAATCAATGACTCGAATTTGGTTGAAACTGGACTTCAGTATTTCAAGTGGCACCAAGGCTTTACTTAACTTTACCATCAGGCAAGCAGGCAGACAGGATAGATGACTGGATAGTGTCATGATAAGCATTCGTTCAGGAGACACAAAAACGGCCTAATAGTCATAATGTATATAAGAAGCAAAATGCCATACAACGCACACAAACTATCGATTGTGATGATGCACTTTTATGTTATGAGCAGATGTTTATATAGCTATGTTGCAATGTGTGTCTATTTAAACCTGTAATACTAGGGTACAATCCGGACCATTAACGCTATTAAGAATTTCCATACGGTAAATAATTTTCCTGGAGATCCCTAATGTTTAGGAGGAGAGGGTATTGATGCAGTTTGAACCTGAAATCTGAAATACCTACGAAGTATACTAGGTATACAAAGGTATACTAGAGTTATAATACAGAAATTGATGGAAAGAGCTGACAATAAGAAGAACATAACTATATCTTTATTTGGATATGGTTATTTCTGAGGTCGAAGGTTAAAACTCTATACCTGGGAACCTGGGCTAGAAGTAGCCCAGATTCGCTTTAGCGGTTTCATTGTTTCAGCGCAGTGAAGCTGAGCCATTGCTAAAGCTAGCGAGACATAGGCAATTCTGGCCGAAACCTGCCCTTGATTTATAGACATAATGTCTCGACTCTGGGCTGTTTTTCAATGAAACTGTAACCCGATGTTGGCTGGTCTGCCCACAAACGTGTGCTGGCTGCATGTCACAACCGGCCAATCTTTACCGCTGAAATCCTTGGTGTGCGAGGCCCAGGAAATTGCCTAGCACGAGTCCAGGTAAAGGGTCAATGAGATCGAAACATACCTAATTATCCTGCTAAATACAGACCAGTTAGCATCTGACGTCATCATGTGTGTGTGTTTTGTTTTTTACATTGCTAGCTGGCAGGCTTACCCAAGCATATAACAGAACTGGCGTTAGGCAAATATTGATTTTGTGTAGCTCTTCTGTTGTTCTTTCCATACCTTCACATAAATGAGAGCTAGTCCAGACAGCAGTGGAATCTAGTATAACGTACCAGACGAAAAATTCCTGTAAATGTTTCATAGAATATCAGAATTTGAAGCAGTGATGGGGTTAATTATGGTTCATGTTTGTAACATGATCACCTAAGACTTTGTTTATTTTAAAACATAAACTTTTAATTTTAAAATCTTTAAGGCAAGGCAGCAAACGACTTCCCACACTGTACAAATATACAAGTAGACTTGCGCTTGGTTTATGTTTACGTTGACCTAAAATCCGCATATCGATCGCCTCTACGCATTTTGTATGATTACCCTTACACAGGAAATAAATATGCAGCACAACTTTCAATTGCCATGTTGTCAGCCATCAAGGATCAAACATTTATTGCGCATTAAAATCTAGTACATGTACTGCAATGATCATGCATTTCATAATTTCATAATATCTAAGGCTTCAGCAAAGCAGCAAAGCTATATAGGCCTATATATATAGCAAGTATAAGCAACGTAAAAATCAATCATAGGCTTCGCGGCTGGTGACTTACGCAGACCGAAACTTAAGGAGCGTCCTAAGAATTGAAGCAAGCAAATAATTAAGCAAAAGCAATCATAACTAATGGAAGAGCTTCCCACTACATTGTAGGCGAACCTACCTAAAATTAGCAAAACAAATAAGAAAGCATTGAATAAAAGCATGGGTGAATTACGCATTTTGACAAAGGCGAGCTACCTAAGCATTAAGCAAAATAAGCTAAAGCTGAAGCCTTACACATCGCTAAATATACATTATTATTAAATATTTGCTTGTAGCCAGCTTGGACTCACAAGAGATACGTAAGCCTCCTCACAGGGGAAGTGCCTGAGAGAGTTAACAGATTAAAATAAATGTTATTGTAGCCAGCTTGGACTCACACGAGGTACGTGAGCCTCCTCACAAGGGAAGTGCCTGAGAGTAACGATTAAAATGAAATGTTAATCAGTTCATTACATTTAAGAATATCTGGGAAGTTGGAGCCTTTCTGAATTCCAATATATATATATAATATTATTTACTCTGTTTTCAGCTTAACATAATCATAATGCTAATAATGAAACGTCATTTATTTTATTTTACCAATCACCTCGCACACTACAATATCCCCCATCGAGATTTAAACTAACATCTTCACCAGCACTATATTGGGATGTTGGTGGGCAACAAAAAAATTTTTTGATCCTCTTCGGTCGAAGGGCTTACATGATGTTAAAAAATGGCAATTCAGAAAAAGCGACATAAAGGCGCGATGCCATTGGGCAGATCGCCAAGCTGTACAAAAAGCAAGGCTGTGATTGGCACAAACCCGTTGCTAAACATAATAAAGTCAAACAGAACGATGACCCCTGACCTATAGGTCGTGTACGTGTGACCGGCACAGAACTGAGACTACGCATTTTAAACACCGGTGTACATACTGGCGGTAATTTAAATAATGAAATGATGCAACAAACATTTCATGGTGTCGGTAAACTTAGTTTCCCTCATTGACTCGCATTCGGAACGGTATTTGAACAAAAAAGAAAAAACCTACAAACCTCAGAAAGGCCAAAAAATAAAAAATTTTGGTTTAAAAATAAAAACCAGTCAAAATGAACCGTGGACAAAATCTTCACATCTTCGCATCTTCACATTACCACCTGCTCCTGAACCCATTACTATATCTTTCAAGATATACGCCCTGGGAATACCCTCATTGGTATTTTTTATTTGTATTGTCCACTCCCCTATCTTATTTTAAAATCATATATTCACTAGGAGCCATATTTTTTGGTTGATTGTAATTTTTTTTAAAAACTTGCAATACGCTACTCTTTAGTTCATAAAATATTCAAGAAAAATGCTCGCTATTAACTTTAATAATTTTGGCCATCATTAAATGTTGTATAATAATAATATAATATACATACTATAGTTAGGAGGGTCCAACCTCAATTCCCGTGACTATTATCTGGCTATAAAGTTTGACGATTAATTTGGCTTCTGGGACGATGGGGCTATTTTTTCCTAATAGGTCCACAGAAGCCAACCCCCCCCCCCCAAATCATCATCAACGCCTGACAGCCAGAGAATGGTCCGGAATTGGGTTTTGGACCCCTAAGTTATTTATAGAGCGGTTTTACATTAACAATACATATCAGAACACATACGCGAGATGTTCTCAAAAAGGCATAAGCAAATAAAGCATGATACATAAAACAAATAGTTTTGAAGATCTTTTCAAGGTTTTTCTACAAAGCACCCCAATAGTACAGAATCGATCCCTATCGCCAGGTGATATATTTGGACACGAGGGATGGTAAGAAGTCATTGCCCAATCACAGACCACTTCCCATTTCGATATTAATTAGGGCGCATGAGTTTTTATTGGGGTACAATAGTACGTGTCAGTGGAACCATTATAAGGCCAGAAAAAAGTTTGTCTAAGAAGACCGCGCGCATTAGGTTTAAAATTCCTTTTGACCGACATAATTTTTTTTTCGGTTTACTCACTTTTAAATTTTTTTTGTAAAACATTTCAGAAAAAAAATGAAAATTGGCCACGCGCGAAGCGGCCCGAAAAATGAAAAAAAGTGGGCCAAAAAGCATTTAAAAAAAAAGAAAACCGCATTTCGCATTAGAATTTTTCTTAAAAAAAATACCGCATTTCGCATTAGAATTTTACGTTTCTTGCTGAGACACTTGTTTTTTGGCCTAAGACAGTGTTCATAATAGGCCTACTGTTGTGTACTTACAATCAAACCAATCTTCTCTATTCCATTTCCTCTCCAGTTCCCGTAGAGGTGCAGGCGCAGACGCCCCAATCCAAAAAACCCTAAAAGAGCTCAAAAGGCCCAGAGAAGACCCAAAGAAATAGATTTTGCAAGCACGACGAGCAAAAATTAGGGGTCTTATGCTTTTTTGCTCCAAAAAGTGTTAAAATTCAGTAAAAAAAGTACACTTTTGCCAAAATTCACCCACCCCCCCCCCCCCCCCGAATTTTGGGAAAGGTCCCCTTTTAAAACTCATTGCCCCTAAAAAATCCGGTGAGGTCGATTAATATCTCTCAAAATGGCGGCTAAAACGAGACCGAGTTGATAAGGTTAGAAATTGCAAAAAACAAGAAACGGTAAGAATAACAGCTGTGCCACCATTGCACGCAATTCGTAACAGTTTATTTAATTTGCTTGCCGTCAGTATAATTGTGCCTGCAGGGTTACGGTAACATATATTCAGCCGAACCCATTCTAACGCAACAGGTTATGGCCTAATAATAACATTGGGGTTTCATAACAATACTTTGATGGGGAAAGTTAATCAAATCTAATCAGTGATTTCCATCTAAAAAACATACAACGCAGCAAAAATACAGCACAAGGGATGGAGGAGGTGCAACTAAAAGCAAAATGCCTGATAAGCGATGCACCCCCCGATTAAATATACATGTCAAATCAAAGACACAAAACATTGACAAACACAACGCAAAAACAAGAACACACCAAGAATGTCATAAGCATGCAAACACATACATGAATAATAATATACATCGAATAAATCGATTAGGGCAGAAAGCCCGTAAAAAAACCAGTGATACAGGTACAAATTATACAGACAGAAACTTTACAAAGTAGCCCAAATATTGAAGATTGTTTAAACATGTTTAAGTTGTTCGAATGAATTTGCAGATTTAAGGCTGTTTGGCCACGTTATTCCATTACTTTGGGCCCTAGATGTCAAGGCTATGTACCAACTTGCAAAGGTATTCGAAATCATCTCGATTTCGGTATTGTCATAGGATTGTTTCATTTAAGTTGTAAAAAAAATCATCAAAGAACGTCTGGTAGCAAGCTTTGTTTATATTTAAACATAGCTACTTCTTTGTAGAACATGTTAAATATATGAAGATATATATTTTTCACAAGGTTTCGTTGGACATAAATATGACTATTTGAAATTATTCTTAGGGCAAGTTTATGCCAGACTAAAAAAAATTTTATTAATATAATTTTGATTGCATTCCATAGTAGCAGGCACATAATTTAAATTTGGAACACTAATGTTACAGTACAGTCGGTACAGTGTAGTTTGGGGTAAAAACATTTAACTCTATACTATTTAAACTATTTCTAGACATGATTACAAACATTTTCAATAGTTTACTCCATGTCATATTTTTCGTCAATAATAAATTCCAAGGTATTTAGGTTTCATGAAAATCTATTCAACTTAAGCCATCTAAATAAATAGAATGATCATTACATATGTTCTTGTCTGAACTATGTGTGCCGAAAATAACATTAGGTTAGTCTTCTTTGCATTTATGACAATTTATTTGCCTTAAACCAAGTCCCAACCCACTTCTCTAATTCATGATTGACCATGTTGCACAATGTAGGAAATATTTTTGTCGGGAGTAAAACATGGTGTAGTGTAATCGGCAAATTAAGTTCTTTGAGCAGATTAGATGTATGGCATATATCATTCATATAAAGGATAAAAAGTAAGGGTCCCAAAATAGACCCTTGTGGGACACCACAGCTAACATTCTCTGAAGGTGATTTCAATGACTTATATACAACAAACTGTTTGCGATTTGATTAAAAAATTTCTGAACAATCTATGGAACCCTTCTAAAACAATTAATGATACAATTTGTGTACCAATATACCGTGGTCAATCGTTCGAACGCTTTGATAAATCCATGAATATACCTATAGTACTCATGCCTTCATCAATAGCTTTACTTATACCATTAATAAAATAAGCACCGCAATATATGTAGAATGTTCTTGAGAAAACATATTGTTTTTGGTAAAGTATTATATTTTTATCAGGAAATCATACGAGCGATTGTAAACTATGCGTTCGAGAATTTTAGGAAAGACATGGTTGAACAGAAACGGAACGGTAATTCCAAATACTTCAGGGGGGGGGGGGGGCTTTCTTTTTGTATCTCGGTACAACTTTGGCAATTTTGAAATCATTGGGTACAATCCCACTTGATAAAGACATATTAAATTTTCAAAGATACGGGTTATGCCTACTTCATTAACATTGTTTAATAAATGATCTTAATATTTCATCTCACTTATTATAGGCCGGAAAAAAAAAAGGTGTTACTATGTGTTCTTTGTAAAAGAAGAAGAGAAGTATTTGCCTGTATGCTTAATAGTAGATGCAAGAGACGGCCTTATATTCGCAAAGTATTTATTAAACTCAGTCGAAATTTGTTTTGGACATGTATAAATTGCGTTTCCCATACAAACTGTTCAGAAACACACGTAGATTTTGGTCGGAATAGTAGATAGAATTACAACTTGTCAGGTTGTTCTAAATATATTCTCCTGTCTAAGAGGTCGCTAAAGTAATTTTGTTTTGCCAACCGGCAAGAAGAATTAAGTTTATTCTATATCTATGGGTAACAGGTCGATGTTGACATGAAGGAGAGTTCCTGATAGATGTTTTCGACAGTTTATTTTTTCCGAATACTTTTTTTTTAAGAAAGAAATGAATTCCATGGGGATTTCAATGTTGCTCGTTCGCGAATGAAACCCGTTTCTTTTTACATGGTATACATTTATCGTAAAGTTCATTAAATTTGTCGATAAACCCAGGAGTGCAATGGTTTTGGGGTGTTTGTTAATAATTATAATAGGCGTTTTGATATTAGAGTGTTCGGTGCGCATGGTACAGAGACGCTAGCTGCTGATAGCCATGGCTGCGATGTAAAGGGTATATGTTTGATAGAGAGAGATTACTTTTGCAGGGGAAGTTCTGGAGTTTTGAGTTATGCAACCACAGGTAATTTAACCAGGGCCGTACGCAGGATTTATTTTTTGGTGGGGGGTGCGGACTTCGAAAAAAGTGGACTTTTTTTCGAAAAAAGTGGACCTTTTTGGAAAAAGTGGACTTAACCCCCTAAAATGGTCCTTTTTTTGGGACTTTTTGAACATTTATCACCAAAAAGTGGACTTTTGTGTCACAAATTTGGCTAAATTCTGGGACCTTTTTATCAAAAAATCAGCAAAAGTGGAACTTTTTGCCCTTTTGTGGAATTGGGGGGGGTGACGACCGCACCCCCCGCACCCCCCCCCCCCCTTGCGTACGGGCCTGAATTTAACAGAAGCATGATTGATGTGAATTCATATTTTTTCTTAATTTATCATGATATACTAACTTTGAACACAGGTTTAAAGAGATGATTTTTTTTAATTCAATGGGACCGAGACTGCCATAGTAACTGCAGTAGCAGTTTACAAATTCCGTTTGGAAATCCCATGCCCCCAAATCGAGCCGATAGTGTCCTCCCCTCCCGATAACAGAACCACATGTATAGTCTCACAGCTTGATCGTACGCTGTGACACACAGGGAATACAGAATGCTTGCTGCGTTGCCGTATTGTAATTATAACGGTAACGAGATTGAATTTTGGTGTCACGTGTCAGGGACAGGCACGTGTCAGGTATCAGAAATCAGTGTGCTCTTCGGGCGGCGACCGATATATATAAATCAGACTATGCTAAATCAGCGTCTGTACATATGAACCTATGCCCAAAGTGCTATTATTTTTTCCAAAAGAAACCGAGATTATGTCTGAAACAGTACAAAATGTTACCATTTTCCCTACAGATTCAAAAACCGCGTACGATGACGATAATCGGTTGTGTTTTTTCCAATGTAGGTATACGTACGTCATTTTAACTGAATGGGTCCCACGAAGCAAAATATAAACCAATCAATGCCGTGACGTCATCAAATCTTGTATTTTTTCCAAAATTGGCTGTTATTCCCATATAAATTCCTTTAAGATTCAACATCTGTATAGTGTCTTTAATAATTAATATCAATTGTGACAGCATGACTTGTGAAAAAAGATGGGTCCATAAGTCTCAAACTGAAAACATAGTCAGACGGCTAAATACCCTTACCAGTGGACTGGAATGAGCAGACGGATCCCCGTGTTAGTTGTAGCAGGCTACAGCCACTTGCGCGCGGTGGCGGGGGTGGATGCGTCTAGTATACGAGTCATTAACCTTTTGTGAATTACAGACATTTTCCAATTACATTTTCAATGAGTCTTAAAAATTATCTACATTTTAATATGTGAAAAACGTTACATCCGTTTCATTTTTGCGATTGATCTTTCTATATATTAAGATTAGTGTATTAAAATCGGCAAATGCGTCATCAAGTCAGTTATAAACTATACCTGAAGTTTGGTGAGATTTGAGTATGGTAAAAAATCTATAAAGTGCTGACTTGAAGTAATTCGTGTAGGGGGTCTGGTTATACTCGGATATAAGGCGGGCTGTAAGACATTGAAACCTCCACTGTTTTGTGGATGTACATATTCATTCAATACATTAATGTTAAATGTCACCCCATCAGGTATAGAATTTTCTGATTTTTGAAGCACCAGTAGCAATGCATAAACAAAATCATTAAAACATTAACATCTTGGCCGGAGGTCGATACACAATACCAATCACAATGTTTTTTCTTTTTAGATGGCCGCCATTTCAATTTTCTATGAACATATCTCCACACCAGCAGGATGCTTTAACAGAATCAATCGTTTGTATATGAGATTTATTTTGTTTATGTATAAAACACACACCTCCACCCCTTCTGTGAACTCTAGTTTGAAACTCAAGAGTATATCCATTTAAATTAAAGTAATCGGGGTACATCATTTAACCAGGTTTCAACTAATCCAATTACATCAAAAATACTATCGGAAAATTAGGAATCTGAAAAAGAGTCAAATTTACTGAGACAAACTCCTATTATTTTAAATTTAACATTGACAAGTTATCCTCGAGGTTTACATAACTGAATGAAATCATCCTCTGAAATACGGTGATTGACTATTAATTCCCCCCTCATCGATGATTAGTTTAGGTGGACATTCAACATTTTGATCACCCTTGTAGATTCCATTCAACTTTTTCATTTTAGAGTCTTACAATTTCGAACCCTGGCTTCACCTCCTTTCTATTGTCTTAGACAAAAAAAACCAACAAAATGCGGAGGAGTATTCAAAATCCCTAGGCCACGGGGCTGGACAGTGGGGCCAGCCCGGTTAAGGTTTAAGAATAGTGGCGATGGCGACACACAAAGCAGTGAAAAACGCGGACCCTGCAATATTCGCACAAGAAACAATTTGTTATACGGTCTCCGAATTTTTATTCTTCATCGTGCCACTGTATCCATAGTCTGTAAGGATATTTCGCCGCAACAAGTGTATCGTTAGATATTTTCAAGTAACATTATACAAACAATACAAAGGACGGTATAATCTTGTCCATCAACATGTTGGTGGCTGACGTCAATTGAATACGGTCTATAACGCGGGGAATTCAAACAATTGCAGTATCAGCATGTGCCAGCCGATTGTGGGGAAGCCAAATTCTCATTACGTGGCACTTCTACAAGCGAATAGAAGTATCCATGTTTAGATTCCCGTCCATCTGTGGGGTTCAACAAATTAAACTCACGCAGACAAAGGATGTGGTCCAGGTGCAAGGCAGGTGAATGCATGGTTCGCAGATTACTTTCCTCTTAACATGCTTACAATGGTACGCTAATACGGACACTCTCTATGAGAATGATTGATGCCAATTTCGTGAATATTGATTTGTAAAGACCAAAACAAGTATACAGTTTAGAAGACAAATGACACAGGAACTCCAGAAACAAAGGTAAAGGTCATACAAATGCAGAAAATCATCACATCATAAGAACCAGCGACTGTTAGGGTTATGAACTAGAATCCCATTCTAGAAAGTTTGGGGAAGAGGTTTGAAGATGTTTTTATAAGTGTGAGGGTGCTGAATAGAATTTTTTTGGGTCCAACCTCTGGGGAAAATGTGGGAACTTTGTAAATAAGGGGATAAAAGGACCCTCGGCGGATAAGGAGAGAAGGAGGGCCTCTATACATAAGGATATTCCACCATCAATTTGAGTTGGTGGTGGACAATACTTATAATGTAGACAAGGTGTTTTTTATCGCCAAAATACACTTATATACAAGAAAAAATGAGAAAGTTTGAGAAACTTCAGGGGCATGCTCTCGGGAAAAACAAAGCCAAGAGCATGCCCCATTTCAATTACCATTTATTCCTAACTGGAGAAAACAGGAAGATGTTGCATAGCTCCCTTATCATGGAAGCTTGTAAGTACCGTCTATATGATATTTTATACTGGCTTTTAGTATAACACACACCCACCCCTTACTGTGAACTCTATTATTGAACTCAAGATCTATCCATTTTAAATTAAAGTAATCGGGGTACATCATTTAACCAGGTTTCAACTAATCCAATTACCATCAAATTACTAGCGGAACAAGTTAGGAATCTTGAAAAGAGTAAATTTAGCTGGACAAACTCCTTATATTTAAATTTAAAATTGACAAGTTATCCTTTGAGGTTTTACATAACTGAATGCATCATCCTCTGATATACGGTGATTGACTATTAAATTCCCCATCATCGAGATTAGTTTAGGTTTGGACCTCAACATTTTTGATCACCCTTTTTTTAGATTCCATTTTTTTTTCCATTTAGGATTACCAATTTCGAAACCCTTCGTGTCTTCAGACAAAAAAACCAACAAAATGCGGAGGAGGATTCAAAAATCCCTATGGCCAAGGGGTGCCAGTGGGGCGCCCTGTTAAGGTTTAAGTATAGTGGCGATGGCGACACCCAGCAGTGCCAAAACGCCCGGTTACCCTGCAATATTCGCACATAGAAACAATTTGATTATGCCGGTATCCGAATTTTGTATTCGTCATCGTGCACTGTACTCCATCGTATCGTAAGGGATATGGCGCGCAACTAAGTGATCTTTAGAAGTTTCAAGTAACATTGTACAATACAATACAAGGAAGGTATAACTCTTGTCCATCAACATGTCTGGTGGCTGACCGTAATATTGATCCGGTCTATAACGCGGGGAGAATTCAACCCATTGCAGTATCCGCCTGTGCCAGCGATTGCTGGGGAAAGCAAATTATATCTACGTGGCACTTTCTACAGCGATAGAAAGTATCCATGTTTCAGATTCCCGTCATCTTTGTGGGTCAACAATAAACTCACGCAGACAAAATGGAATGTGGTCCAGGGGAAGACGGTGAATTGCCTGAGTTCGCAGATTACTTCCTCTTAATGGCTTACAATGGCGCTTAATACGGACATCTCTCTATGAGAATGCTTGATGCCATATCTTCTTAATATAGATTTGTAAGAACAATACAAGTATACAGTTCGAAGACAAATGAAACAGGATCTCCAGAAACACAAGGTAAAGCGTCATACAATTGCAGAATTCATCACATCATAAGAACCAGCGACTTTTAGTTAGGGGTATGACCGAGAATTCCCATTCTAGAAGTAAGTTTGGGGAAGAAGGTTTGAAGGATGTTTTTATATAGTTTGAAGGTTGCTGAATCAGAATTTTGGGTCCAACCTCTGGGACGGGAAATGGGGGGACTTTGTAAAATAAGGGGATAAAAGGACATCGGCAGATTAGGAGAGAAGGAGGCCCTCTATAATCATAATAGTTATATTTCACCATCAATTTGAGTTGGTGTTTGACAACTACTTTATCATGTACGCCACAGGTGTTTTTTATCGCCAAAATACATTAGATCAAGAAAAAATGAGAAAGTCTGAGAAGAAAATTCAGGGGCATGCTCTCTGGAAAAAAGCAAAGCTTTAGAAGCATGCCTCCAGTTAATTAACATTTTACCAATGGAGAAAACAGGAAGAGGTTGCATAGCTGCCCTTTATCATGGAGCTTGTAAGTGACGCTTATAGATAGACCTTTTGTCCTTCATAAGCTACAAAGAGGGCTACGCAGGCAGCCCTTATAACAATATCCAATACCTATCAGCTTATGCTGCTAAGATTTGGATTTATAAACTGTATTCACACCCAGCAGACTCGGGAATATAACACAAATGTTCCATGACCGCAACTATAGAGGGGTGCCCTCATCCTTATACGGCGAGGCTCCTTTGATTACAGGGGTAAATTGAAACTCCGTCAAATGTGTTTAATGTAGTATAAGGCAGTGATGAGAAAAATGCTGGAAGATGGGGGTCAGCCAATTTCAACCATTTTTGGTGATATAAAACTGTGTGAGTTAAATATTCACAAAAATCACTTTTCAAAAATCTGACATGCCCCCCTCATGGAAATTTAAATAACCCCTAAAATTGGCCAAGATGCTCTCTTCTCAGACTTGTAAAATGTAGTTTTACCCCAACCTTGGGTTGCAAGTTTTGATACTAAGATAACCACCTATGAACATACCTTTTCTACATAAGAGTTTCATCATCTCTCAATTATTGGAGACCTCATGGAAAATAATTGGCATTGGAATTGTTCCATTAATTTACAGGGGTGTAAGCTTATTTTCCACAATTACAAATTGCCGAAAAACTAAATGTAGTCTAATTTGCGATATCTGTCAGTGCCCAGCATACTTATTTTGATTGATATTTGCTGGAGAAAAGCATTCATCCAAGGTGGTTTAAAGAATTGTATTTAGACCATGGTGACTGATTTACTTTAAGGATACATGTCATTTAATATGCCATTTTAGCTTTGAACATAGTCAAATTGACTGCATGGATGGCGCTAAAGTTCATCATTAACTCTACTCGTTGTACAGCAGACTTTAAAAATAATGACATGTTTAACGATCTTGAAAAGTATGCAAATTTATTTTAAATAGTTACTTATATCGGGTTATTCCACTTTATGGAGGGGGGCGCGTCCATTAAACATGTGTGGTATGAAAACATTTTATATTGGAAATCAATGTTATTGATAGGTTGGTCAATGGTCATCAATGAGAAACTGTGATTACAAGTATTAAACAACTTTTGACAACAGTCATGTAGGGTGTACACGCAGATGACCTCCTAATGACCCACGTGACCTCCTGACTTCATTCACAAAAATGCAATAGCAAAAGACACATGTATGTGTTTTGCAACATCTACACTTCTGCCACTGTCTGTGTTTTCTTTCATTGCGGGCTGCTATTCCTAATACCGGGCCTTTAAATTTACTGGGGTAATGATAGGAATATGAACATTATTCTCACACCCAAAAGTTTCTATTTTGATGGAAAAAGTGGGGCAAAAAAAGGTTGTCAATCGAGTTACACACCTTATTGATGTAAAGTATTCTTGGATTTTTCCATAATACTATATTCCATGTGTTGTTGACTTTGATACTCTACTATTTTGCTTCCTGTTTTTACACAAAAAACCACTGGAGTGATAATGCTGAGCAATATTAAAATACCATAATGGTAATTCAAACACAATCACTTTAATTTAAAATATTAAAATATCAGAATGGTAGATTCTTCAAACCTTTACGAGTTTCAATAAGTTCAGGTTTGCACAACTGCACATATAGTAGTAATAGGCCTAGGAGTATTCGGATGTAAAAGCATCCTCCTTTGATACTGATGCGCCACATTAAAGGCCATATCAGTGATTGCTGAAATCGAGACGAATCGAAAATATCATAAAAATCAGATTTTTGCAGTATGTAACGAAAGGTATCCAACATACCCTGCAACTGATAAGACCAGAAAGCAACCATAGACAGAATCGGAGATTTTGTCATTCCTGTCCGTTCGGACCACTTACTACAACACGTAATTGGAATGGAGAATCGTATTTGAAACACTGCCGTTTTCTTCCTTTCTGTCAATTCTTTAGTTGGAAAAAGGTTTTTTAAATTATGATTAAATTCTACAGATTATCCTTCCACTTGAAGATATTCCTGCCAAATTTCAAAATATTTTTTCAAATAACTGACTAGTGTCTTTAACTTGGCTACTACTGCATGTGAGTATACAGTCAACCAGCCGAACTCAGTCTTTAACCTCTCAAGAGAAAGGTGAGCTATTGCACCCCCTAAAGAACAAAACACAAAAATAAAAAATTCAAAAAACAAACAAACCAAAAAACAGCTAGAATCTCGACTTTCGCTGCTCGCTGTATATTCATAGAATATAAGCCGTGGGCCGCCCAGCCTATCTTACAAAACTGACCTCACATGACCTTGACCTTGGCACATGACCGTTGAACTCGTCAACAAATGAGGGATCCCCATATTGCACCTATGACTCATGTGTGAACTCAACTTTTCAATGTTAGGGCAATTTTACATTTTAAACCTATTTCTCAACTTGACCTCACATGACTTGAACTTGGCACATGGCATTGGACCTCATCAACATATGAGGGATCCCCATGGTGCACCTGTTGACATCAACAAGTGTTTGGTTCCAATTGAGGGTCAATTTTAAACAAAAAAATTAACATTTTAGTGACACACGCACATGAAAACACACAAACACCACATAGGATGCTAAGCTCGGGGGGTGTAGGGCATGCCAAAACCTAACGGCAACAGCGAATTCAAAACGATATCAACTTCCGGCGTCCGTCCGTACGTAAACCTAGCGAGTCTTTGTCAAAGAACCCTTAATAGGAGGCAGGGCGCTCTTACGACATTATCGGACGTTGCAACAGACTTGACTAAAATAAAGGCTAGGCCTGTCAACAATTTTGTAAATCTAATAACCGTATGGAATAATTTACACCATTTGCAGGCGCGGTTAATCCACTAAACCCCGACCGGATTGTGAAGTCAATACCTTTATTCCTAATTATTATGTAAATTAAAGGGTGTTGTGGATGAGCTAAGGGTTAAAGAGGAGGAGATTTGTAATGAGACAGAGGGACGGCCATCAAATGCACGTAGAAGTTCCCAAATTACCGTTTGGAAATCCCCAATGCCCAAATGAGCAAGTCGTGTCCTACCCCTCCCCCCCCACCCTACCCCTGTAAGTGGAAAGGAACAACTCAATAAAAGCACTGCCAAACACCACTACCAATATCTTTGTACATCCAAACCAAATCACATAGGATCAAACCTTTCGGTGGGGGGGGGGGGGGGGGGTAAACAAACCTTTAAATATTAGGTTAGAAAGTAAAACCGGACAAATCTCATATTTGCTCCGTAAAAAATTTTAGTGAACAAGCATATTTACTAGACCTTACGTATATCAAATAGCTTCACGTTCAGTTAAAATCTGACAACAGTCCTGTTATTTGCTGGGATTATAACGTCACTGTGATTGTCAAACAGTGACCGTTTTTACTTATTGTATCTTTAGAAAGGGGATATCAGTGATCTATGGTGACACCAAATCACTAGCACAATGGGTGTTAGAAATCGGCTCAGTTTAGTTAAACGGGGCGGGGATGTGGCAAAGTCCCACTTTGACACCCTACATGAACGGTTAGTGTTAAAACGCATAGCGCATAAGAGAATAAGGACTGCATAGCATAAGAGGCATAAGCATAAGAGCATTAAGAGTGCATATAGTATAAGCATAACCGATTATACGGAACATAATCCGCATAGAGTGCGATAAGTAATGAGAATAACGTATATACGGAATAATATCGCATAAGAGCATAATCGCATGAGAGCATAATCGCATTAAGAGGCATAAGCATAAGAATAATCTATATAGGTGGGACCCTACGGAAAATAATCGCATACGAGTGCATAAGCATACGCATACGCATCACCGTAAATACGCAATATAATCGCATCAGAGCATAAAGAACATAAGAGTGATAGCATAAGAATAACCGGTATCTTCGGCGCCTAGAGCATTAGACGCATGAGAACACCAAAGAGTGCATAAGCATAAGATTCAGTCGAATTCAGAGCTTGACGGAATAAAGTGCACGTGCTACTGTTACTTTGATTACTGAATGCATGCTCTTATGCGACAGTATATACGGTTATTTCATGCTTAGGCAGTCTTATGCTCTTATGCGCCGTTTTATTCTTATTGCAATCTTATGTCTTATGCTCTTATCGCCGTATATACGGTTTATTCTATGCCTCTGAACAGTCTTATCTCGTAGGGATTAGCGCAAAATGCTGTTTGCGCCAGTACGCTCTCATGCGCTTATGCTGTACATACGGTTATTGGTATGCTTAGGCAGTCTTATGCTCTGTTATGCGCTTATGCTGTTATGCGCTTATGTCTTGTATATACGTTGATGCTTATGAAGGCTTATGTCATATCGCTGATGGGTTTACACTAACGCACCGCTTACATGAAATTGCATGAAACTGGCACCATATTAAAAAAAAATACAAGGATACACCCAACCCTTTCTTCCAATCAGCACAGTTGACACAGAAAACAAGTAGTAGTTATAAGTTGACGCCCTGCCTACTGAAAAACAAAAAAATATAATCAGAGTAATATTCACCGCGTTGGCGCAAGGTTATACATAATACTGAATACATGCATGAACTCTATCTTGGCTGAGTATTCTCGTAGCCTATGTCCTGGATAAAAATTGAATATGCAAAACTGTTATTCTATTTTGTTTTTGAGCTGAAAGTAAAAATATTTCTTACGCATTGAAGAAATTGAAAGAGATCTGGTACAGTTGACTCCGCCTTAATTGGGGACAACTCGGGATTAGAGAAAATATCCCGATTAACCAGAAATCCCGAAAGAGAAGGACACACCAAACACTAGAGTCCGAGAGATATGGAGCATTTTATATTAAATGTTAACATGCACAACACAAATATTATTTTGTTATAGCTTTTATGAGTAGTATGCCAATGAGAAAGGGTAACAATGTCCTTTCGCATTTATAACATGGCATATAAGTTTTAATGATAATGAAAGCATACATATGTTCAGTTAAAATGGCCCGTTTTCAGTGGTTCTTTTATGTAATCATGTAATTACTTGATCAAACAGTCCTGATTAATCAGAGGGAGTGTCCCAATTAATGAGACAATGACATTAAACAATAGTTGCGCCCTCAAGATTTTTCAAAAATCGATATCTTTGCATGGTTGTAAAACTTTTATATGACAAAAGCCCTCACCCGAAAGATTAAGACCAAAATCAGCTTCCTTATGGGTAAACAGAACGTTTGGTAATTTAACGTCGCCGGCGACGCTAATATTCAGCAGACGACGAAAATGGCGTGTTTAAACAAAAGAAAACGCACACCGTTTGCATGTTTCCCACGCTATGCACCACGGTTTGAACGGTCTATAACCTTTGTGGTTTTAAGTCAGTGAGTACGAGTCAAAAATAGTCATGTTTAATATACAATGTGTTGATTAAGTTATGGAAAACCTTAAAAGTTGTCCATACAAATTACCTGGATGTATTTATCCTCATATCAATGTCCCTACATGTTTGGGGTTATGTTTTTTTATGTGTAAAATAATCCTGTTCTTCCAATGGCCTAGACTTTCATTTGAGAGCAATGAAGAAAGAAAAGAAATTTCATTCTTTTGTGAAAATGTCCCAGTGCGCTTTATTAAGAGAGGCGGAATTTTACACACAACAGAACGGTTGCCAGATTAAGTATGTCCAATTATAACGAAAAATACTTTTCAGGATCCCGAATTTAAGCAGCTTTCAAAAGACTATATTGGTGCATTAAGTTTTTAGACGAGAAACCGGTCTGACTTGCCTAATTCGCCCCCAATAGACATTTTAGGAAAAGGTCCATTCACTTGGGGACACCCCCCCCCCCCCGCAGAGGGCCTGACATTCCTGGGGGAGGACACACAAAATCTCACACCGGAACTTGTGTTAGATTTGCCCTTGGCAGATGGGAGGCAAAACAAAGAGGTGGGTATTAAAACACTTCAGCAAGCTCCCATGTATTATAATTGCCACCCTTTCTTAGTGCTAAAATGATTTAAAGTTTCGTAATAAAAATAAAACACAACTCTAGATGAATGTTTTTTCGCATGTTTTTTCGAGTCATTTTGAAAAAAATATGAATGTAGCAACTCCCACCGGCTTAGGGTATGCCGTCAAAGTTGATGGGTGGGTGGTGGCCACCTGAGATGAGAATACATTCTGCAAGTTATTTGTTTATTTAGGTCCAAAAAATGCAGCATGAAAATAGTCCCGCATTTTTGGTCCCAAAATTGGATTTCGTTGTCATGACACGTGTGTGTGTGGTGGGGGTCGGTGTGTGTGTGTTGTGAGGGTGGTGTGTGTGTGTGTGGGTGTGTGTGTGTGTTTATGCGTGTTTGTGCACAAAAACTAGGTAAGTTGGTACTTGTTTAGGTATCAATGAAAAGCGAAGGAGCATAGCTATCCACTGTTACCAAAATTAAGCATTAGGCAGGTTAACAAATTCCAGAGGGGGTGGTAAACCGTCCTGAAAACGTGTTTTAAAAAAGGCTAGGTAAGACGAGGGTCAAGCAAAAAACACCCCTAATCTGATAAAGGAATAGTCCCCTATGAATTTTCTAATCAAATCAATTCATGAGATAATTTAATTTAAAATCACTTGTTAAAAGTAGAAAGTTTTATATTTTCAGGTTGGACAAGACACCCAATACTCACATTTTAATGGAATCTTGCAAATTACCCGAGGAATACAATGGAATAGTCCAACTATACACTTTTAAAAGTAAATGTTGTTACAAAAATATTAAGAAAAATAATAAAGAAATGCATAAAAACTCATAATTTGAAACACAGGATTCATTAGTGGGGGAGATAAATACATTGGACAGAATATCGACACGCATTGAAAATGACAAAAATCCCTATTTTTCAAAAACTAGCCAAAAGGATATTGGGCACGTTTTTACAAAACACAAAAACATTACCATGGATTTGATTTGTTAACTGATTAGCTAGATACACTTATACTGCATAGAAGTAAGGAATAAAATAAAGCACTGGCAACTTTGCTATGTGAACTTGCAAAAATTTGGCATTGTTAGCATTTTCTACTTCTTCTGAGAAAACCAGAAAATACCTTGACATCCCCATTGAAAATGGAACAATTCCAATGCCTTCTAAGATCTTTATGTTGCTATTTGTAAAGGACAAAAGATGAATTATCAATGAAATCAAAATTAAATATAAGATATTCTTGTTTACAATGGTGCCAGTCTGAAAGTGGGAATATTCACTTTTTTGTCATCGTGGGGAGATATCATAGGGTATTTTAGGGGGGGGGGGTATTAATTTTTTTAATTTTTTTATACTCAATTATTTTTATACACATTGTAATGTTTTGGACACATGTTTCAACCTAAAAGTATGAACAAAATTTGCCGACCCCATCTTCCACCGACGCCGACTCTCTCAGGCAATCCTTCTTAATCCTTATAATGAGGACAAATACATTGGTGTACATTTAAGCGCAATTTGACTTGATTTCAAATTTACCCCTGTATAAATGTTACCCTTATTTTACAAAGTTCCCCACATTTACCAGAGGTGAACCCAAAAATTCTGATTCAGTCCACCATTCAAACTATAGAAAAACATCTTCAAACCTTCTTCCCCAAACTTCTAGAATGGGATTCTGATTTATAACCCTACTATTTTTGCTATTTTGGTTTCGCATTTTATTCCCTTACTTTGAGAATAAAATTGTAATTCGATGATTTTTAGATCTGACTCTGTCATGAAATCTGTATCAGTATCTCAAACCACCATGAATACTGATAATTACATTATTCCTTGGCATGAATCGAAATATACTTTGTAAATATTTAGGAAAATATGACACAAAACATTCCCATTCAGGGGGGGCTGCCATTTGTTTGGCAGGGGCCCACAAAAGAGCTGCATAGTTTATGACACCCTTCGTTTAAAGCCAATTATTTTGTGACTACCCCACCCCCACCCCGCCCGCCGACGAAAAGCCATGTACACACTGGGCTAGGTTTGATTTAAAATAAAAAAAAATACATCGTGGTCCTCGGACCGCTAGTGTCGTCTGCCGTGGTTTGTGAATGGGGCCAAACGTCACATGACGCCACCAAGGTCACATGATGTCACCAACATGTCACCCCACCCCCACCCCTCCTTTCCACCGAGTTACATCATCGTAGCCCTTACGGAACTCATACGGCATGCAATATATTAAGGGTTAACATTTTGACCACAGACACACACACACACACATACAGATACACACAGAGACATACAATCAGAGCAATCCCTATGTGCCTTCTGCAATTCTTGCAAAAAATACAATTTATAGAGCCTACTGAAGAAGAATGAGACAAGCAGTGGAAGAGTCGCTCTGAACATGTTTGTAGGCTATGTAATACACTGTTGCTCATAAACTTGGAATAAAATATTGTTACCACTTTTATGGAATGATTCTTACAGTGTGAGTTATTTACGATATCTATAGAGTGTATATGGCCACACTACTTGATTGATCAGTCTCTTCCGAACATATCACCATGAACTTAGTGCAAAATAACCATTTACAAACTGTGTCCTTAGCCTGAAAGGAAAGGGGGGTATTTGAACAGCAGATTTAAAGCAATATTAGCACATTTTTTTGAAGAGCGCCCCGATTTTTCAAAAAATTTGAGATTTTTACACGGTGGCATTGGTAACTGGCTTTTAAACTATACATGTGAATGGTTAAGCTCGAAAATGTCTATGTGTCGCAAACGAAGGAATTTTGTAATTAGAATAATTAATATCGGAGATCTCCGATAATAATTCAACGGCTGCTGGAAACGGCCTTCCAAAAGGTCAAAGGTTACGTGGATCGGGGCAGACATGCTTGGAAAATCGCTGCTAGTCTGAAACCTAAAAAAAACTCAAAATACAATCTTTTGAGCTGAAATTACCCAAATCCTAGTTGAAAAACTCCGCAACCATTTATGGTGGTAGTTTGGTTACTTTCTTACCGACTTTTGTCGTAGGATGGTAGAGATATTGTTACATCTTAATATCGAACCGAGCGGCCATCTTGACATCCGTCATAACTGTGACTAGAAAATGTTTACAACGGGACTCAAAAACGCAAGAATGATGGAGTAACTTCAATAGTTGCCGGGCGGTGGGTTTTTAAGTAGCTGCGGTTTGTGTAGGGCGACCCGAAAATGACGTCGATAACTGTGAGTACGTTTGTTGTTGCCCCAATACGTACGAAAATCCCATTACGTACAAATTTGTACGTAATGGTCTCAGTTCCTTATTTTTTGTCAAAATTTTATGTTCTCGGCCCAAATATGTACGAAAAATAATTTCAGACTGACAATGGGAGGGCATCACAAGATCTTGAAAATAAAGTTCTCCCTCCCTCTGCAAACTCTCCTCAGCTTGACTCACTTTTTTCGGCACATAACCATTTCGACCCAATAAAAACCTTGTCCTCATTGCAACCCCAGTCATAAAATTCTTCAAATTGAATTTGTAGTATTGGACAGAGGTGGCCAAAATTTTCAATGACTTAAATTTCATAATTTTTGCCCAAAACATGCCTTTTTACGTTTATAATTATATTATAATACAAACATAAAAATGCGTGAAATGGTCATAAATTCCGTAAATGGAATTTGTACGTATTGGGCCCCCAAAATTGTCAATTTCTGGCAAAATTTCTGTTCCCCAGGCCAATACGTACGATATGGGGGAGGGGGGGTTTGGCCTATGATACCTAAATCCCACAAACCTTCTTTGTAAAAATCCAAAACCCATACGTAGGCCTATACCTCAAACAAGATTTAGACCATAAAATGAGTAGATTTAAGCATTTAAAAAAAAATGAATTTTTTACGTATTGGGGAAGAGGTGACCAACATTGCCTACATTTCTAAAGTATAGGCTAAAACAGTTTCAAATGACTTAATTGTCCTAATTGCTTTAACAGGCATTTTACGTTGCCCAAATCAATTATATAATAATACAAATCACAAACAATTAATGAGATGGTCATGAATTGCTCAAAAATGGAATTTTTACTTAATTGTGCCCCAAGTGTCATTTTTTTGGCAAAATTTTCAGGTTGCCACGGCCCAAAAGTACTACAAAATATATTTTCTGAAAATGAGGGCGCACTTAGAAAATTGCGCAAAAGCGTTTTTCATTGACTCAGCATAAAAACCAATTCGGCCCCATAACCATTTCGACCCATTTAAAACTTGTCCTATTCAATTGATATGGGCGGGTGGATATTTGTGCCTATGATATCTAATAAATCATCTTTTTGAAAATCAAAAACACATAACTCAAACAAGATTTATACTATAAAAATGAGTTGAGATAGTCGTAAATGCTTCAAATTGAATTTGTACTGATAGGGCAGAGGTGCCCAACTTGTCCACATTCTTAAGTTTAGGTTAAAAGCAAAAAAAAAATAAAAAACAATAAAAAAATAAAATTACGAAAATTGTCCCAGATTGCTCAAAACATGCATCTTTACGTTGCTCATATATCATGTTTCTAATAATACAAACATTAAAAGAAGTAAAAGTATCATAAATTGCTCAAAATTGGAATTTTGTACGTATTTGGGGGCCCAAATTTCCCGGTTCCCCGACCCAATTCGTACGAAAATATTTTTGGTCTGACAAATGTGGGGCGCACTTGCAGAACTTTAAAGAAAATTCCCAAAAGTTGTTTTTCCATTGACTCACCTAAAACCATTGGGCCCCTCACCCTTTCGACCCATTAAAACGGTCCTATTTTCAATATTATGGTGGCCTAATTGGGCCTATGATAACTAATTAAATCAATCTTCTTTTAAATAGAAACCGACCTCAACTACGATTTGACCCATAAATTGATTAGAAATAGTTATTAATCCTTCAAAAGGGAATTTTGTATGTATTGGTCCCAAGTGTCATTTATTTTGCAAAATTCACGTTTCCCGGCCCAATATACCTTAGATAGTCATGAATGTTCAAAATTGAAACCCCACTTCAGGTTTTTCCCGCGGGCGTGCCTACAACCTCCCTTTGTTGGTGTTACGTCACAAGTGACGTCATAAAGTTCGCATGTCAGCAAAACTGCCATTTCCATAGACACACACAGTGAAAAATTCATTTTTCGCCAAAAAAAAGGTTAGGAAAATCGGATTTCCATGGGGTTTTTTACTCTACTTGAAATGGAAGACTAGTTTTTATTAGGACAGCATTTGGAGCTATAATAAGTGTGTTGGGAGTCCGCTAAAAGTTCGAAATATCAATTTTTTACCCCATAATTCAGTATTTTCGTACGTTCCTCAACATATGACGTCATGGTGACGTCATAAATGGGGATGTTTAGTACTTCTTTTGTACCAAGGGCAGAAGAAACTCTAAGCTATCCCTTGGTACTAATTTTACAGGAATCTGTGTTTCATTCACGAAAATCACAGGGGGGAGTGTAACCCACCCCCCCCCCCCTTCGTGGTTTGTACAAACATGGCTCAGGTATGACGAGTGTTAATTTTAATGATTTTCTAGTGATGTTTCAGGTTATGTATTTGTTCATACTATGCTGTTATATGGTGGACATTACAATCTAGTTGCTGATAGGGTTTGGCAGCAAAAAAAATAAGAGCTAGTTTGTAACCTTGAAAAAATGAAGGAAATGATTGTGGCGATTTTCCTGATGGCAGCGTAATGCTAATGCAAGCGTGCTGTGAATCTCGTAGGAGGAGAAAAAATTTCCACATGACATACATAGTGGGACTGGATGCCAATGTCTGAAAGCTGAAGAACAAATTCGGCAGCACATTTGGGGATTTCTCAGACACAGCTTTGGATCATGTGTTGAAGCCATGCTACCATTTAAATTGAATTAACAACAATCATCGTGATAACGCCTTCCTTTAAATGGCTAGTTTTATTAGAGGTTTCCCCATTTGTTTGAGGTAAAGTGTAATGAAAGGGTCATTAATAAACGGACCAATAAACAGTATTCTTGATAGAGGGTGCTTTCTGGGATGACCAGCAAATTAACAGTTTTTCAAACAAATCTGACGAGACTAGTTCAAAAAAAACGTAATTCAGAATCAGCTGCAGTAGCAACTCATCCCAGGTAGCAACACTTCTAAAGGGCCAGTTTTTTGTTAGTCGTCCTGGTTCATAAACACAAACAAAGGAGGAAAATAAAAATAATGGTACCTATAAGGAGCCTTACATTTTGTATCAAAATGATCAAACCGTGTCATATTTTAGGCATTCATTATCATTCCAACCTATCTTCTACAATCGTGTGCCTTTCAATGTAATCGCATGGAATGCAAATCTAGTAAAGTAATACCCACAAATGCATCATAAATGAAACAGCACTAGTATCATTTAGTGTAGCTGTTTGTCACAAATACGCCGTCGTGTTTTTTTCTGTTAAAAGCAAATTCCACTTGATTGTTCTTTGTCTTTTTGGTGTAACTTATTGAGAAAAATTATCTTGGAATTTTTTAAAAACGTTTTTAGGGTGTCAATCCAAGATGCCGCCAAATACACATTTCCATTATAATTTTTTCTAACGCAATATGAGGTCCAAATTGACGACAATACACATATTTTCAATACCAAAACACTAAATTCAATATGGCAGTCATCTGAAACAAATAAACACCTTACCCGTGTACCTGGTACCCACTATGGCGTCCAAAATGGCCGCCAAAAGCTATGTTATAAATATAACGCTACATTAACACTAATCAAGATGAGGATAGGTTCAGATTCAATTGGTGTATGTATATCTTGTGGTACTAGGAACCACATCTGACCTTTTTTTTAACATCCAAATCCAAGATGGCGGCAATCTGCCGCCGAAAGCGCTATTAACAGCTAAGAACTGGTAATTTAAGACAAACTAACCTGATTATTAAACTGAGGGCCGTAACCATTGTATTAATACTGAAGACAGAAGAAACGATCCAACTATTTTTGTTTTTCTAACATGCTTTGAATCCAAAATGGCGGCCACCGTAATATACTGATAATAGTAAAACTAAAATGATTTTCCACTAGATCCATGTCATCATTATATTTTTTATTAACAAAATAAACACTTCGATGCATCCTTTGGACCCAAGGAACTCATATTTACCATTAGGTTTAAAAAAACATACTTTCAAAATTACAGATGGCAGCTAATTTGGCTGTATAAGCACTAGCAAAAAATTCACTAGCAAAAATGGCGCTTTTTTACCTACATTCTGTTCTACGCATTGCAAATTGAAATAAAGACAAATGAAGACAAATATAGATACGTTGATAAAGAAACTCATTCTACCTTGAAAGTGTTATTATATGAATAAAAAGCCAAGATACACTATATAAAAACTTAATTTTGATAATATACGAACATTGGAAATTTTGATAAAAAACGTGAATAAAAACTCTGATATATTTGTATATGTACAAGATTCTACTTTTACCAATTTTGTTAAAGTAAATGCTTCAAAATCTAAAATGACCATACTATTAGGCATTTTGTTTGTAAGATAGCGGACACCGAAGTATACTGATAATAGTAAAATCTAAAATGATTTTCACATAGATCATGTCATCATACTTTTCTTAGTACAAAATAAAGCCTCCGTGCATCTTTGGACCCAAAGAAACTCATATTTACCATTTTATGTTAAAAAATACTCAAATTAAGATGGCGGCTAATTTGGCTGCTTAAGCACTAGCAAAAAATAATGAAAAAATGGCGATTTTTCATAACTACATTATTTTTCCGATCGCAAAATTTTGATATAAATACAAATGAAGCAATATAGAGCGTGATAACAAGACATCATTCTACCATTAAATGGTTATTAATCTTGAATAAAAAGCACGCTACCGCTAATATCAAAACTTATTTGGATAATATACAAACATTGGAAATTTTGATAAACAATGTGATAAAACTCACATATACATGTATAGTGTATATATTCGCAAGAATATCATATATATACTTCTTACCAATTTTGTTAAATGAAAATGCTTCAAAATCGAAAGCCTACTATTAGTCTTTTGTTTTCATCATATTTACCAAAACATAAATGATAAAATGAGTTTGTGTCCAAAAAGTGGCTTACTCGTGCTTCATTTATTTAACATAATATTAATTTTATTCCTATTTCCTAATGCCAAATCAACATAATAAATATTAGATATATGTATTATGTGAAATATCGTCAGTTTTGGATTAATGTTCCCACACATTTAAATGATAGAATGAGTTTTTGTGTCCAAAGTTTATAGTTGCTTCATTTATATTTAAGTTAAGAAAAAAATACAGTGTTGGCTATTGATAGGACATGGGACATATTTAGTGCCCATCTTGGATTTACGGCATGTTAGTTAAAACTTACTTGATAGAGGTTGCATGTGTCCAAAAGTATGTATATAGTACTGTTGCTTCTATATATGTTTACAACATATTTTAGGTCTATATGAAATATTGCCACCTTTGGGTTGAAACGAATGTTCAAATTTTAAAAGGTAACGATCTGGTTCTATGTTTAAATGTATGTCTATTTGCTTCATTTTATATTTTCATTAAATTCCTGATGAGATAACACATGGTATTGGTATTTTGATATGCTGGTACGCAGTTCATCATTTTGCACCATTTTGGATTTGAAGCATGTTAACATTATAATAAAAAAATAATAGTATACCCTTATGTCACCGAGGGAAAATGACTAGCAACCTAAAGATCACCGCAGAAAGGGAGGTGTCACAATTTGTCTTGTTGATCTAGGAGCAATCACCCTAAAACACAAGGCAAAAGGGTCGACTCCGTGGATTTTTGAAATGTGGGAAAAAAGGACATTCTGGGATTTAAGGGATATAGGCGTTGCTCATTTATAGTTTTATTGAATTTCCTTCATGAATAACATATGTATATATGATAAATCACCGTTTAGGTTATTGATAGTGATTACAATGGCCATATTAGCCGCCATCCTTTGATTGAATTATGCTACCAAAGCAAAAATAATAATTTAGTTCCTTGAGTCAAACTATACAGAGTTATTTGTGTTGTTACAATATTATAATAACAGGATATGGCTGTATGAAAAATAAACACTATTTTAGAGTCAGTTCGTACGGTTTTTTTGTATTTAATTAAATTTCTCATGGGTATAACATTGTGTACGGTATATATGAAAAATAGCAAGTTTTGGCTCTTGATAGGTGCTTACACGGGTCAATTAGCAGCATCTGGGTTGAAGGGTCTAAAAACGAAAAGTAATAGACAGAGCTCATGTGTAGTTGTTCATTGTATTTCATTTCATATTCACTAAAATTGGGGGGGCATATAAATAATTACGTAGGTTATGAAGAATCGCCAGTTTGGGTATTTGATAGATTAAGAGTGCTTCAATACGGCAATTGTCAGTTTGACACTAGCTTGGATTTGAAACATGTAAACAAGCAAATGGTAGTTTTCCAGTGTCCAAAATTATAATTATTATCAAATGTTTTATAAAACTTAAAAATTTATGATTTTTTTATTCCAAATTTCATAATGTGTATAAAATAGGAAGTACATAGGTGTATGAAAAATTATCAGATTAAGCAATGAAAGTGCTTACAGACGCTATTATATTAGCCACCATTTGTGGATGTGAGTAATATGTTTTCTAACCTAAATGGTTAAATGAGTTCCTTTGGTCCCAAAAGTAACATCTAGATGTTTTTTTTTAAGTGGTATCAAAATAAGTGTATGAATTGGATCTATGTGAAAAAAATACACAATTTTATATTATCAGGCTTACGGGGGCCGCCATCTTGATTCAAAGCAGTGTTAGAAACACGGAAATGTTTGGAATTTTTTATTCTGTCAGAGTATTAAATGTAATGTTTTCTGCCCCAATGTTTAATAACTTAGGTAGTTTGTCTAATTACCGATTTGTTAATAGCGCTTTTCGGCGGCCATATTGGCCGCAATCGTGGATTTGAAGTATGTTACCAAAAAGAAAAGGTTAGAGTGGGTTCCCTTAGCACACAAGTTATACATACACCCATGAATTTGCATCCTATTCATCTTAATTGGTGTAATTCAGGGTTATATTCAAAAACAGACTTTTGGCGGCCATTTGGACGCCTCTTGGTTGTTTAATGTGATTGCCATATTGATGAATTTAGCGGTGTTTGAACTCTTTGGTATCGAAAATATGGATTGTCATCACTTTGGACCTCGTACTGATTTCAGAATACTAATTTAATGGGATTTTATGTATTTGGCGGCCATCTTGGATTTGACACCCTAAAAACGTTTTGAAAAAATTCCAAGATCTTTTTTTCTCCTCCAAAATTTTACACCCAAAACACAAGATCAAGAGGAATTTTGCTTTAACAGAAAAAAAAACACGAAATTACATCGTAGCCTACACTAAGTTGTGAACTGGCATTGACTGCGTGTTTTTTTTTAACAACATGATGAGGAAGGATACGAAAATCGCCTTTTCTATAGCTAGGGAACCTCATTATCCAGGAACCACCAAAGGAAGAGAAGTAATATCATCTGCCATCCTAAATGAAACTTGTTTCTATTGTAGGTGAAGTTGAGCTTGCTTTTTGGGCGAGATATCATGGAGAAGTGTCTGGATTCCGTGGTCTATTGATGCCAGAACATGTCAATTCTCGACTCTTTATTGGTGAAGTCTGACCCTTTAACTCAAACAAATAGGGTGAAACTCTACAAAACTAGAACATTTCAACCATATCTGACAGGAAGGTAAATCCCGAATGATGTGTTAATTCAATTTAATTGGTTAGCATGACTTGACGTTTTGAAGTTTTAACTACTTAGTTAAAATAAATATAAAAAAAATCTGTCTATGCAAATATACAGTTCTGATGTATCCGCCTAGGAAAGCGATGGAACACCTTCGAACCTAACACCTATAGAGATATCTATAGTCTGCAGTCAACACAGATTGGTGGCTCAGTTGGTTAGAGCGCCGGCACTAGTAATTCGGAGGTCGCGCCGGTTTCGAATCCGCCCAAGCGCATATGGGTTTTTTTTTTTCTCAACACTTGTGTGCGCTGGCCATCTCCAGGGAAAGATGAATAAATTACCCAGACTTGACGTTGTTTTGTTTTTGCTCAGAGTCCTTCCCAGATTTGTCATGGCAAGAATCAAAGACTATATCATCCTGTTTGTGCAGTTGACACAGACTTCCACACTACGGGCTGCTCCAGAATCGGTAAAGCAGGAGCGAAAGGAAGAGTTATATACTGAATATTGGCAACAACGTATTATCTGCAGAACTTTTTCTTGAAGTCGTATTATTGTTGTAACAAGTGGCCAGGTATACGGAATTCCTAGCTACAATACATTGCTAAAGAGGAACCAGTTTTTCAATGTGTTGGTTGATACACGCTCAACGATCTAGAACAAACACTGAAAAAATGGGTCAGTTACCCATTTTTTTGGCTATTAAAAAAACTCATTATGAGGTGCTAATTTGCATTTGGCCATCCATTTTGAAAAGCGCCCTCCATTCCAAATACATTAAGTATAGAAGGTGACCACTCTATACATATAACATCAACAAATATAAGGAAAGCATATGTAAAACTGGACCATTTTAACCACATTTTCATGGCTATTAAAACATCAATATTAGGTGTTAAATAGCATTTGGCGGCCATTTTGAAAGGCGCCTCAATAAGGAAAAATTCAAGGGTGATGTGACCGCTCCTACGACATTTGACATAAAACAAAATAGCAACAACCTACAAACTGGGCAGTTTCACCCCATATAGTGGCTAGGAAAACGCATTATGGGTGTTATGGCATTTTGGGCGGGCATTTTGAAAACCCCCTCTAGCGAAAAAAGTGCCGAGTAGTAAAGTCTACCTCACTTTTTGTTATGTCTGATGGTCTATTCCATGGCTGTGAAAATCACATAACTTAGGGCCCATCCATG
Organism: Ophioderma brevispina; assembly: GCA_023653785.1. Taxonomy (NCBI): domain Eukaryota; kingdom Metazoa; phylum Echinodermata; class Ophiuroidea; order Amphilepidida; family Ophiodermatidae; genus Ophioderma; species Ophioderma brevispina. Next base: position 269 of record JAMKCH010012405.1, on the reverse strand, counting down.
CACACTGGGACCCACCCAGCAACTACTAGCTTAAAATCCAAAGCTTTAGGGGGCTCTGTCCTGGAACCCCTGCTGGGCTCTGCCCTGCACATCCCTTTCACAGGGTGGCCCAATCCCTGGGCCCTAGGATGGCCCCTGAACCTCACCTGCTTATTGTGTGTTTGTGTGTCGTTTATGAGAAATACTTTGTGGCACTTCCCCCTCAAATTCCTGCACATGAATATGGTACTGAAACAAACCAGACCTACTCATTTGTTTTTTTTTTAAAC
>JAMKCH010012404.1:0-52540 GCA_023653785.1 Ophioderma brevispina | reverse complement strand
AGAGTATATCAACTGCATGTTCTCCATAATTTCAGCTCATTGGATATGGAATATTCACAGCTCAAGATGAGCTAAGATGATGGTGCTTATAGACCTTCAATGAGCCCTGTAATTGCATATACTAACGAGAGCAGGTAATGCTATGGTTGAACATCTAATCACATACGAAGAGATTTTCTGAGGATTGGTTGTTGGACACCTGCTGAGAATGTTGACAAGATGTACTGGACAAACAAGCAGCCTAGAAAAGAAAAACCAATATTATATTGGAACTTTTTGCAGTCCTACTTATCCCGATAAGAAGCATACTTGATTTTCTGAATGTGCACGCGAACAGAACATTTATAAACACTTTGCTTACATAAACTGCGTCGTTTTCACTTACAACATGGAGTTTTTCATTGTAGACAAAATTTTGTCTACTTTTATCTTTGTTTTTTGAACTGCTCTTAGAAAAAGACCCAGTTAAGAGAACTATTATCCCTTGACCTAGCTCATCACATTGCAATAGGCGTTGTCCAAAGAATAAAACAGGTCGCGCTCTTAAAGCAGGCATGTGTACAAGGTTGGTGAGCAGGAAAGGAACTGAACACGAAAAGTATAAGCAAAAAGTAGCCACATCCCTGATCCACCGCCGATTACAAGGCATAGCAATCAACATAGGGTTAAATGCAATTATTTAGTTCGTCACTTATATTGAATAAAAATTCTGTTTATTTGAGAAAGGTGTCAATATTGATCTTATTTGGAATGTTGAGTGTAAAGTTAGTGAAATTGTTGAAATTGTGATTGTAATTTGGTGTCCAAAATTGTTTGAATGAGTAGCGTATTAATTCTTTCTGTTTGCTGAGTGATTTTTTTCTTCCTGAGTCCGCCTCCTGGTTAGTAGTGGGTAGTAGCAAATCGGTGATGCAGACTGATGGCGTCCGGCCTTCGATTATAGCACACACCAAAACAAATCAAAATTAATAACGAAAAGAATCCCAAAACGATTTAGGCGCTTTGATTTTTTGGGGTTGGGGTCTATCATGGGTGTCCCATGACCCACAAGTCCTCGTACGTTTATACAAAACATAGAAAAAATCAAATTTTCGTTAGATTTCGCTTTTACGGGTTAACCAATGGCGATGTTAAAATTGGAATTTCTTGGCCGCCCTCCCTGTTGATTGATAATAGAGAAAACTGATGTTATTAACATCTCGGCAAACTCACTGAACTTGCGTTGTAAACTGAAGAGATTTTGATCTGTGTGAACTGAATAGTCACCTAAAATGAATTGGCAAGTATACACATCAGCCAGTTTTTTATTTGGAAAAAAATCGCCATGACACTGTAAGCTTATCAGTCAATTTGCGGCCAGATTAGAAGAACTATACCGGTGTTTTGTAAAGTTGCAAATTCAGCAACCTCACAGGCAAAATTTAGTATTTAAAACGTTCAGCAAGGAAGTTGGGGTGAGGCTAATATTCACGCTTTGTGATATTTTTTTTCCATATCAGCGGAGTGGCGATTAATTGTCAGATTACTGCGTAAGATTATAACCACGTGAACATGTTAGCCCAGGGGGGGGGGGGATGGGGGGTGGGGGGGGGGGGGCGGGGGGGACGCCATTTCAGGGGAAAAAAAGGGGTATTGTATTGTAATTTAAGGCAGTGTAATACACCCCTTCATTTTTCAGCAACACAGTCACCAAAAGTACCCATTTAAAAAAAAAAAATAAGTGTTTTATTTTTTTTCCATATATTACTTTTTAGAGTTGGGTTTTTTTTATTGTTTGGGGAGGGAAAGTGAAAGTCTGGTGGGCAGGGCAGATCTTAAAAAATTGAAAATTTAACAAAACAAGACAAACTATTCTCTTTTTTTAAAAAATTGATTTAAATCCCCAATCGTGATTTTGCTTCCTTTCGCCGGGGGGGGGGGGGGATTTACAGCATAGTGCGCCGAAAATGTCTAAAAAGTTAGTATGGGAGGAACAATCGGCTAGATTGAATTTCAGAAAAAACTGGCAATTGACTTTTTCTCTAACGTTATGTGATTTGATATAAAACTCATGCTTTTTTAGCTAGTTTAAGCGGAAACATTCCTACTTAGATGTCATGTCATTAAAAAAAAACAGTTAATATGGCAGTGGCACAAATGCTGGCTTACAAGTAGGTCCCCCTCCATGTGCTATTCTGACTGCTTTCATCCCTTTCTGAGGTTAAAAATTATTTCAAAATTTTATGTTTTTATGCTGAATCATTGTTTAATTTATCAGTAGGCCTATTTTTTAATGGCTGGCGAAGGTTATACTGGCAATGAGATTCAATTTTCCTCTCCACGCATTACTTCAATAGCACAGAGTTTAACAAGCCTGACACATCATCAATACTTTAACAACCTTCGCAATTTCATGGCCAGTCAATAACCTCAATCATTCATAAAAAGACGCACCTGCGGTCAGGTATGAGTCATGATACTGAAGCATAAGGTCAGTTCATGTTATGCGGTAGGTTATATAGGGAGGTCATAACCATGTCCCTGGACTGACAATATAATAGTAAAAATCACACCTTATATAAAAGCTAAGCCGAACAAGGCCACAGATAAACATTCCCATTGTGATGAGTTTGTATACAGTATTATGCCCTGTGTTTTCAAGTGTACAGTACACATAGTTCCAATGGATGAGCATGTGAATGATTTTTTTGCATTTTAAACATTAAATTAAGCAATGAATAAAATGTAAAATTTTTACATTCTGTTCATTTTGTAGCATGCCTTCAACTGGCAGCCTTTCAGGGGAAGGGGAAAGGTGGGAAGGTCAAAACATGTTATATATGAATAAGTCAGATTAAGGTTGTAGTGTGTTTTTTCTCATAAAAATAGTATTAAAAAATAGGGGGTTAGTTAATAGGTAAGCATACAACTTTTTTTTTTAAATCACCAAGGCATCATCTTTTCAATTTTCACGAAAAAAAATAGACACAATAGTCTATATTGAAAAAATCCAATTGTTTTACTCACTTCGGGGTGATTTAATATTTGGTAGGCAAAAAAAGCAATATGCAAAAGACACGTCTGGGAAAAATGGCCCTCGTGTCCCTCTAAGAAATAATCTTAACTATGTATATACATTGTACATTAACATCTTTCTGATGTCAAATAAAGTTTATTAATTCGCCTATTTGAAAATTCTTGAAATTAAAACCTCTAGCTGCATAACCTTCAATAAACAACGAATGGGATGATGGGCTAGCCGATCAGTTTTACATTTTCCTACAGATCGCGCTACACATCTTTGGGATTGATTTTAAATCCTTGTAAATTAATTTAGAGTGTCCATATACTTATCCATATCCAGGGATTAAGGATCACTCACGAAGGAAGGAACCCCTCCCTAGAATGTTCCTTCCACAATCTCTTTCTTTAGCCATTTGTCCAAGTTGGACCACTGTTGTTTTGTCAATCGTTCTCTCCATTGGTTTTGGCCGTCCTGGCTTTCTGGTCCATTCTCTGGGGGTCCACTCTGTCATGCTGATGGTCCACCTGTTATCCTTCAGTCTAGTAACGTGACCTGCCCATCTATGTTTGGCACTCCTTAGAGTGTATTGATTAAAAACAACGTTTCAACTCCTTATAGTAGAGTAGCGCTTTCGGTGTTTTGCCCTTCCCTGTAGAGGGATGTAACATCCGTTTATGCGCCAATTAATGTTAAATGGGGTAAATGGTTGCTCCATTAATGTAAAGTGAATACCAGGCTTCTTTGCTTTCAAAATACTATTAATACATTTTTGTATAAAATGAAATGTTCTTTCAATCAGAAAAATGATCACTATATTATTGCTAACAGAGTTAAAACGTTTATAACATCATCCGTTTGATTGCCAGCCATTTTGATCAGCCCACGGGAAAAATAGAAATCACGATGGCATGTAGACATAGTGTGTCTGGAAAGAAGTAGCCAATGGATGAAACAACCAAACCTTTTCATTTTCTTATTGGAGTAGATATTACCGTTCTTTCAGAACGCAAAGACATCTTTTAAACATACGTAAATTAAAAAGTATTCTGTTAGACACTTTAAATGTTAATGTAGTCTCCATCATTTGTGTGGACACTGTTTACTGAGAGCTTACAGTTGTGTGTATGTACCCAGAATTGTGATTTACTTTCGGGCATGATCGATTTTTTTCGGATTGGTGGCTTGTTGTAATGTAAGTAACTATATTTGTTCTATCAGGGTTGCTCAGGAAGTGGACGACCAAGTCACCAAGAGCATAAAATCATCTGTATAGGAAAATAGTAACTGTTCTACTTCTATCAACCTGTAAATTCCACAACGGACTTGATAGCGAGTCAAGGGCAAATTTTCAAAATCATCTATTCACTTGAACCCCATCTCAATTGGTCAAATGGCAGAGAGCTATCAACGATGGTTCCTGGTCCAAAGAAGTTACAGTAATTCAGTTCGGCAGGAGTTAGTTAGGTCATTGACTTGTTTTTAAGTTGCTCCCCCTTTGACCAAAATTCGTTAAAGGGGAATCATAGCAACCAATGATTCATGGTTCAAGTAAAACTGTTAAGAAGAATAATTTTCGATTATGTCTATACTTGTTTGACATGTAAGATTAGCAGAAATCTTACATGCCAAACAAGTATAGGAAAATCCGAGCGAATATCATATAGAAATACTGCCACATTTAAAGTGAAATATTGATTGAGCTAAGGATATATTGACAACTCACAGCTTAGCGTGCAGTTGAGGCACACTGACGTATGTTTAACTCATTTTACAGGGTTATAAAGCTTTAATTAACCCCTGAAAAATATTAAGCTTAAATCAGCGGGTTATGCGGAAACGACGATTATAATTAAATGTCGCCGGGCGACATTAATTCAGGAGACGACGTCGGAAAAAGGGAAGGAAATGGCGTGTTGTAAAACAAGAAAAACACACGCCCAGAGTTGATTCTCATGGCATGCACCTTGTTTAACCGGTCTGTGATCTTTGTGGTTTTAATATCAATGAGTACGAGTCTATGATATTCATGTAATAGACACATTTGTTGATTAAAGTTACGGCAAACGTAAAAGTTAAAAAATTCTCTGAATGTCTTCAGCCTCTTATTAATGTCCCTGTCTACTTTTGGGTATGTTATTGTATTATGTAAAATATATCTCTATTCTTCCAATGGCCTAGGCCATCATTTGCGAGCAAATTGAAGACATTTCATACTTTCTGAGCTCAAGATGACGGTGTCTATAGACTTCGATCGAGCCATGTTTCAAGTTTCAAGTTTATTTTATTACAAAATGCTTTGTGGCCAAGTGTCCAAATTACGCATAATTTACTTCATAAAAGTAGCTAAAATTATTAAAATATATAAAATACACAATATTGCACCAGTAACATAAAGTATTAAACACTAGAATCATGCCCATTACACATACAAAATTACATCAAAATATTACATTAATAAAATAAACCCAAGATAATAAATAAAGCGTAGAAAAAAATCTAACTCACTATAAAACCCAAGCATACAGAACATAACAACATACATACTTACCGGTATATGCATTCAACCACAAACACTCATATTCTGACAACACACAGGTACACACACACATGTACACACACGCACACACGCACACACACACACACACACACACCATGTAATTGCTTGTTATTAATGAAACCAGAATGGATATGGTTGTACATTTAAAGTGACAGGAGAAGATTTTTTTTTGAGGATACAAATTTATCTCAAATGGCACTTGATCAGTTGTAGACCACATACCGACAACGTTTTGAAGGTTTATTGGACAAACAAGTACGAAAGAAAACCGCAAACCTTGTTTTTAACTTGCCTGTTATCCTAATCGTCCCTTTAGGAAACCATGCTTTGAATTTCTGTCGTGCACGACAGAAATTACTAAATCATCATCTTATTACATACAGACGGTGTATTTGGCTTATTCCCTTCAGGTGTGATCTAACACATTGGTAAACATTACAAATACGAAAAAAATAACCTTGGCCCCTTAGCACTTTTTCTGTGGGTTAGGATATCTCTTTAAAGATACGGAAGAGCTTTTGGCTAGGATGTTCTTTAAAGGATCTGGAGAGATTTTTGGCTAGAGTTCTTTAAAAAAGGATACGTAGAGATTTTGGCTAGGATATTCTTTAAAGGGATCCAATATAGATTGTTTCTGGGGATTGTTGTGTAGATCACGTTTTGCTGAAAGTTGGACGGTTTTTGACAAACAAGACCCTATCAAAGAAACCAAACTATCAGTTTGCTCGTGCATGTTGTTCCTAGACCAAACCAACAGAGCAGAGAGCTTGGGGTTTCTGTTTGTGTACGAAAGAACATTCTAAATCATCTTTTTATTACATAAGCTGCATAAACTACTCCCTTTCAGGTTGTTTAATACTTGTATGCATTCTCATATGCACAAAAATTGACGGCACACTTGTCCGTAATGTCCTCGTGCTAATATCATCGTATCTATGACAATTGTAAATTAAAAATATGTGTGATTAGACAAAGACACGTTTATTAAAGTATATTTGTGACCTACACTTCAATGTTTTGTTTTCAGGTTTATTATATAATGCAAAGGTTGTTTCCAAAATTTCAGTTGATTCTAGGGGTACCCAAGCATGGAGGACCCCCGGGTGCACCTCTGCCAAATGAAAATAGGCTGATTTTTGTATTAATGCCATACGCTCATAAATGTTTTGGATGATATCAATTCCATAATCAAAAAGTCGTCTTATTTTAGTACTGCACACAACTTTGCACATATAACTGAAATGTTTCGTTTGTTTCATTCGTTGGCTACTTTCAAGACACCCTTGTTATGACATCACGAATCACGATCTATATATTTTGTGCACCTCACCAACTGGGGGTGTTAACTTTAACATCATAGGTGTGTAATTTAACACTCTCCTGGAATGAATAGGGATCGCTGCGCCCACTGGTGTTAGATTTACACCATTTTGGGTGTTAAATATCACCATATATTGACAAAAATGTTTGGTGTTACAATCTACTATATACACTTCCTTTTGTTAATTTTACTCCCCATATCGGTGTTAATTATTTTTAATACAGCCGGTGCCAAATTGATACTAAACTTAATTAAACCCCTCTTGGAAAACTAAACTACGAGACCGCACCCTCTGGGGTTAATAGACACTAAACTTTGTGTTAAATTGATATTTGTAACGATCTGGACATTTTAGTGAAAAGTTTGATTTTGTTATTGATTTGCTTCTATTGTATTGGCTTTACCTCCAACATTTCATAAGCAGATCATTAAAATGCATAATTAAATTGTGCAGTCAACACCGACGGTGTTAAATCCTAACTTCAATACCAAAATACACCGCTAAGCTTGACGCGGAACTTTGGTGTATTTTTTTTTAAAATTTAACACCCCAGTATCGAATATAGCATTAAGGTTAAAAAGTAAGTGTTATAAGTGGCGTATAAGTTTTGTAATGGGCTGGATTATATGTTAGTGGAGGGTTTAACTGTGTTTTCAAGAAGGTGTTATAACTGTGTTTTCAAGCAAAAACTCATATTTTTACATCCCATTTTCAACTCTGCCAAAACCTCCATCACTTAATCGTTGACAAACTGGGCGATAAACTTGAATTTTAACTGAGAAGTTTAATACGCTCATTTTTTTTCGAAAACCCCTTGTTTAAACTCATAAATTTTTTTTTATTGATAAACCTAGTGTTTTGCCGAGAAACAGTTTTATCACGAAAAACTAAGTTTCAACAGTTGATACTTCAGTTTTTTCACTTTTAAAAACCGAGTCACTGGAAAAAAATAAGTTTGATTAGTTTGATAAACTCAGTTCATATTGATAAACTGCCGTTTATCGGCAAAAAACGTTGTTTTTAGAATTACCGATTCCTCTGGGATTGCCATACTAACATGTTTCTAATATAAAGTGCTAATCGGACATTGCCCTCTTTATAGTTTTGACTTTTGTAGATCAAAATATCAAAAGGTGTTATCTTAATATAATATTTTTTAATTTTTTTAATTTTTTTAATTTTTTTAATTTTTTTAAAAAATATTGTGCAAATTTAAGTTATGATGGAAATGTACTCAATAAGATAGTCCCAGCGAAAACATGAACGGTCAGTTACAAACGAATAATTTAAGTTCCAAAGATTCGAACATACAAGCGATCACACTCCCCCACTTGCTTTACCCCTACCGTGCTTCCGTCTTGAGCGGTCTGCACGAAAACACGACGGGGTAACACTAAATAAAACAGATATAGAGGGCGTAACAGTCAACAGGGGAGTGCGGCCAAGAAGCCCAAAATTTAGACATTGCCATTGCTTAACACGTAAAAAACGAAATCTTGACGCAATTAAGATTAGTAATGTTGTCACGGAATATTTTTTATTTGTAATTTTTACAGTGATGTGCTGGTTAACATGCGTCTTTAAATCGTTATGAATGCATTGAATTAACGAATGTTTAACGTTTGCACCACCTGGAGCAATAATTAATCTGTGGCGATATCAATAATAAATAAATATTCCTTAAAAGGAAAGGGCGAGTCACTAGGAATTCCATGTAACTTGGTTATGTGGAAGGTTTTAAATTTAGTAGTGAGTTGCTTTATTTTGTTATATTGATGCCAACGGTTCAGATTGATATGAAAAATCCTATTTCTTTTTTAGGTAAATCAGGGTATACTTGCTGTGGATCACGAAATGCCCATTTAAGTGACCGGAGGATATTTTTTCAGGATACGAATTCTCTAAAATTTCACTGGATCAGTTGTAACCACCTACCGAATCACATTTCGAAGGTTTATTGACAAAGGTGCAAAAGAAAACCGCAAACCTTGTTTTGGACTTGGCCTCTATCATGTTTATTGTCCCCTATAGAAAACATGCTTTGACTTTCTGTCGTGCACGACAGAACTATAAATCATCATCTTATTCATAAAGACGACGTATTCGGCTTATTCATTCAGGTGCTAGGTAAAAAAACGGTGTTCGAGAACTATTGGGGCGTTCTTTTTGTGGAACTCCTCAATGTCTCTTTAAGAATGTTTTCACATTTTGATGTTGTATAATAAAACCGTTTCCAAAAATCTTATCATATCCAAACGATTGGACTGATTTAATTGCGTTTATGTAAGGGAGGCTTAGAGAACATGAATGGTCGATTTTTATGATCAGCCACCTTATTATGTTTTTAAATTTGTTGCTGCATGCGTAGTACCGTTGATTGATCATGACTGGGCAACAACGACTCATCTACATTATATTGAATACATGTTTGAAAAATTACATACTTATTACAATTATTTTACAGTGGGTATAGTTTTTTATGGTTGCAAAAAATTATCTGCAGTCAAGTATAGATTAACTGGTGGTCACCCGATTCTTTTTTACTTTGGGTTTCTTGCAAATTTTGTCCTTTGCCTGTGGTGTGTGACCTTTGACCTCAACTTTTTTCTTTTGCTCAGGTTATCGGTCCTTTTGGCATTTATACGGCTTTTTATGCAATTGACCTCCTGCTGATGACTTTTGATTTTTTGTGGGGTCACTCCTGAAACACTGATATAACCCAGGTGTTGTTTTCTACCTGTATGCCAAACATCAGCTCCACAAGTCGAAGGGGGTGTTGTCAAAACTCATAGTCCGGACATGAACAGAGTATCTCATTTTTAGTAGTACTATTGCATTTCCCCGTGTGTGACCTTTACCCCTAGCATGCGGTGTGACCTTTGAATCCATTTTGTTTTAGTAGTATAGAGATTGCAATTGTCACACTTCTTATAAAATGTGAATAACGATTCATACGGTGGAATTACAGGTAAGATGTCATGAATTAACGAATGTTCTAAGTTCTAAGAAGTAAAATTTTTAAGAATAAAATGAATTCATTGGGTGACAATGTTGCTGAAATTGGAAGCTTTACATTTTGGGAAGGGCTTATAATATTTAAAACCAATGTTATTGATCACTTTACGTCCGTCGGCATGCAAATATCCGGAGTTGCTTCTTCCAGTTCTGCTGGTGAATCTGCATGGTCAATCTTGTGGTGGGTAATTATAGCGGTTGAGTGGTTTTTCCCCGAAGAAGGTGTAGTATGTTCTATAGTATGTTTAATTAGGTCCATTTTTCCCCTTTAAAATCGTAATTGTAAGAGGGATATGAAGCCCCTATTCACTCTGTGTTTAATATTTCACGTTCCCATGTAGGATCGTCTAAGTATGTGCAAAAAGTCACATAATTCAGTTGCAAAAACCCCACAAAATGTCATCTTTTCTCCCTTCCATACCTTTTACAGATATTTCCCCTTGACTCGCCCGTTCCTTTTTAAAGGATTTTTTTATTATATCTTCAACAAGCAGTCTTTCTAAATCTTCAAAGACTATGTAAGACTACCAGAATTGTGTAAACTAGAATTCCCTTTTTGCTAGAAAACCATCATTTGTGCAGATTTCTGATTATAATATTCAAGATCTGTTTGTTATCTATCATTTCGTGCCTCTATTCATTACTTTATACTTCACCCCAAGCTGATTTTCAATAAATTTACAATGAGGTATTAACTTTCACAAAGTTTCTTTCAAATCAAATACAAATATGCCATCCCTTTGTTGTGGAAAAATTTATTTTACGTTCACCGGTACATGCACAGGCAAACATGATGTAAGATTAAAAGTACATGAGGCCTGAAATATCGTAGGTATAAAGTCCCATCGGAAGTGGTATTTGTCAGTGAAAAATGAATTACCAAAATGACGTGGTTGCGAGGGTACGAGTTTTAGGTGTGGATAAGTGTGTGGGTGTGCAACGTAGCGTCTAAATGTAAACGAGGGAAATTTCACTCCCCAAAAGAGTAAAACTTTTGTAAACCACTCCAAAATGGTGGTGAAAAGAGCGAATTTCCACTCAAAAATAGTATCACTACTCCCCAAAAGAGTGGATTTCCACTCATTTTCGGGTTGGCCCGTCGTTTTCACCCTCATACGGGGTTGTTCCTTCGTTTAACTCCTCACGAGTGGAACTCCACGCTTTTTGGAGTGATTTTTACTCTGTCTGAGTGGAAATTCGCTTTCACTCTTTTGGCAGCGGTTTACAAGAGTTTTTCACTCTTTTGGGGCAGTGATTTTCACTCGTTTACATTTTAGAGAGTGAATGAAAGTGTGGAAGAGTTGAATTTACAAAAGGGCCTAAATCCAATGGCTGCGTAAAAATCATTTAGAGAAATTCCGTCAAAGTTCAATGTTTCAATCATTATAAATCACGGTAGTTTATGACAATACTTTGTGCTATCTCTTTTGGAACACATTTTGACTATTTGTAAACTAATTAAAATTTGAGGTGAGTTCAAAAGGGCCTAAATCCAGAGCCTGCCATTTTATAACTATAGCCATCGACTAATTATAGATGGTGAAATTAATGTTTAAATTACTTAGATTGGTGATTTTATTTTACATTCAAATTCTAACAATCATTTATTTGTCAAATTCTATTAAGATCTTACCATAGCTCCCCAAAAATAACCCTAACATAGTACACAAGGCAGCGATTAGATTTAGGCCCTGTTGAAATTCATCTCTACCGATGAGGTAGTACAATTGCAATGTGTACATGGGGAATGTAATGCTAATGTTTTGGTTTTTTTTTTTCATATACAATTTTGACACCATGTTTTCCAATACAGAATTTCCTGGAATCTGAAAAATCATGGGTGTCATTTTTTAAAAATGTGTTTCTGGGGGTTTTTTATAGGGGACAAAATTTGTACAGTGGTATACAATAAAAGTGTTTAATTGTTTTAAAATTTATAACGATCTGTTTCGGCTGCTCATAAGGTTTTCTAAAGTTATTAGTTTGCCATCTTTACGACCTATTGCCTTTATAACAAGACAGCTCAAGAAAGTTCAAGGTCATTATTTATTAAATGGTCCGATTTTGTTGAAACTGGTTTTAAAATCGTTCCTGGGTCATACTAATAAGAATGTATACAGCATTCTTGTTTCACCTTTCAAAGGAGACTTTTAGAAGATATGAACGTTGGTCTCCATAGACCCTTTGGCCCACGGCCATATTTGCCCTCTTCATATATTATCAAACGTCAGTGACCACGCCGAACCTTTATATTTTCAGCTTCTGTACACTAAGAACAAACATTTGGCACCTTTTTAGAACAAATAACCGATGATCTGAAAATTTCCCCCAGTGTGCCTTGACCGTTTTATTATTACTTTTAACTCTTGTACTATAACCACTCAGGTTAAGGCAAACTATACCTTCTGTAATCCTTGAAAGGTTACTGCACATGATGGTCTACTTAAACACCATTTTTGGCCCCCTTTTATACTTTCCCCCTGTAATAACCAGTGTAAACCTTGCCCCCCCCCCCAAATTCCATATCCAGAACCATTAAAAAATGACACCAATGATTTGGACTCCTCATACAATTTTTATTTGAAAAACCTTGGTTGCCCAAGATTGTATATGAATTTTCACAAAAAATATTTGTAATTTGCTTATTATGTATTTTTAATGATTGTTATTTTATGTATGGCCTGAGATTTTTAAAAAACCCTTAGTCTTTGGTACGGAATTACAACGACGAGAATAGTTTTTTTTTTTTACAAAACAGAAATTATCCTGAAATTTATAATTTTAAACCAAGGCTAGGTTTGACAGTCGTTGCACAGTGCAAATAACACTTGGGAAAACCATGCATCCCAGGGTGCTTTTCTGTATATGATTGTAATCCCGTAATAACGCAAACGTTGGAAAAGTTTGGAAAGTTTCAATAGAAGTAATGAGGACTTGATACAGACAATCATCGACATCTATTGATTGCACAAGTCCACCTCAATGCAACACAAGTGCTGGCTTTATGCCCGGCTTTACGCACGGTTGGTTCGCATGTTTTTTGGTTACGAAAGTTACGAATCAGTCTCCTTCCTCCGCTGCTATAGCATTCACGCTACTAACCAGCTCTCTGTGAACTAGAGACACAAGTCACAAAAGCTTGCGTAACATTCTAGTCATATACAATCGATGAACATGATACCACGACACATCATTTGTTCACAAAGTTGACAGAAGCAGAAGTAAACACACGCAGTCTCCATTGACTCAGCAAACAAGAGTGATTAAACTTTGCGTCTCTTAGGTAAGCATCCGTTACATAAAGTCTAAAGTCTAAAGTCTAATTGTTTGATACAAATACGATTTGAATATGAATTTTGTTCAAATATACAATTAAAATAACTAAACAAAAATAGAATCCGCAATTGAAATTGTGTATCAGCACTCAGCAGTGTACAATTAAAAAATATTTTGAAATTGGATTTCAAATTAAACACCGATGATTTTATAAATGAGATAAAAACAAAAGGAAATGTTTATTAATGTTATGTGCTCTTATAGGAAATGAATCCAAGTCTTTTTAATGTCTGACAATAATTCTTTTTAGAATAGCGTGTTTAAAGGTGCAACGACAGATTTCAAGCCATCTATATTTTCTGTCATATGAAGTGATTTCATATAGATTAGACACTCAATACATTTCCTATCTTGTGCTTGGCTACAGAAATGTCTTAAAAGTGAAAAAAGGTGGTTTTTACAGGCCTATAGTTCAATATGAAACAGTGCAAAAAATCAAGATTTTTACCTTTCGTAGGGACATCTGCTTATGTGAAATCTCTCGTTGTACTTTTTAAGTTAGGAATGAGAAATCTGATGTGTCTGATGGGGACAAAGTAAGCTATGTATTTATTTATTTATATTTTTTAATTTATTTTTTATTTACTTATTTATTTTGAATGTTTTATTATTTATGATAAATTGTTAATAGTAACACTACGGGGAATGAAGTGACGCAGTTCTCATTTTTTCACAATTAAACTCTTCTAGATATTTTGCAAATACCACATTTTCGGAAAAAAAAGAAAAGAAACAGAAAACAAAAATGCTATCCAGTATTTTGGAACGGAATTTGTAACGTCTGTTGACAATGCTAAAACATATTCCTATTCTACCACATCTTTCTTGTTAGGGTATTTTTTTTATAAATACAACCGCTTTGTTATGTAATTTTGAAGAGAAAGAAATTGAGATTCTGAAAGACCGTGGATTCGTATCCTTTAATTTTACACGGTTTTTGCATGCAATACACTTCAAATGCGGAAGATCTATCACTTTTAAAACAATAATAGCACATTTTTTTTTCAAAAATGTTGAGATTTTTAGACGGTTGCATTGGTAGCTGGCTATAAAATTATACTAACACTATTTCATCATGGACGGACCTAAACTTAGCATTTCCAGCTCTGCCGTTAATCCAATTCTAATTACAAAATCGCCTATTTATGATAAATACGCATTTTTTAGCATTCTCGTTCGCAGGTGTAATTTCCTAGGCAATTGCCGACATAATTTTGCAAAAATATCAAATTTTGAAAATTGGGGGCGCTCTTCAAAAAGTATTGTTATTACTTCAAGGACTCTTTCTGTTGATGAATCGTAGTAGACCGTATTGAATAGTCAGCCATATGGGCTGACAAGATCGACGCATTGCTGCTACATACATTTAGAGGGCAGGAGTAGAAGAATATCATAGGAGCCTTAAATGCTTCACTGAAGTTGAAATGTATGCCAAAATTGTCCATCAGTCATGATCTTGCCAAAAGGAAGAAAACAGTAGTGTTTAAGATATGAATCTCCATTTCAGTTTCGGGTTTGTAAGGAAGTGTCCCGTCACGGACAATAATGACTAGAATGTCAAATTTTGGTCCTAATTTAGGCTGCTTTTGGTCTCATTACTTGTAGGGTCTTCCTGCAAATATTTAAAATATGTTTGACTCCTTTAGAAGATCACTGATAGTGTCCTTGGGAATGGTGTATGCATCTTGCCCACCAATATGTCTGGTGACCAACGTCATATTGAAAAGGTGTTATGGCTGTGCAATACTTATCTATCCCAATAGAGGGGTTAATGGTTGTAAAAGTGGTATACAAAGTAGACTTCCTCGGTTATCCGTGACCGCACATGAAAAAATTACCTATTGGAAGGAACCGTTACAACTCTGAGTTTCACAGTAGTATCTACCGATTCAGATGAGACGTCCATCCACCAGACATGGTTGGGTGGACAAGATGCTACATTCCAGGACTAAGGACAATACATTAAGCTGTCAATCGATCCATGTTTAGCGATGCACAGGGATCATTGACAGTGAATGTATTGTATTACTGAATGCGTCCATCTTGCACCAACATGGTGCTGGCTATTTGATAACGGGACGTCTAGTACGGTTGTGTGGTAAACAAATCAATGATTACAATTGTCCTTTGTACCTATTTGAAATAAAAGTCGGATGTCTAATGACCTTTAACATTTGCCTAAAAGTCTACTTAAAACACTGATGGACCTGTGCATATATATAGATTAATAAAAGGCTAAGGTCGGGGGGCCGGCCATCTTGAATCAGCGGGCTCACTGCTAAGGCGGACGCTACTTAGATGTTAGCGCCCAAGCCCATTAACATCAAACTTACGCACGGAAAAATCACCTTCTCGTTGATTTTGCCAGTCGACCGAGCGTTGCAAAAAAATTAGCCTTATATCTAAGAACATCGTCAGGCAGCGTGGTTTGCTGAGAAAGTTTACCATCGCAAAGATCATGCACGGTGTTTTTTTGGCAGATTTCCAAAATGGCTTTTCCAAAATAGCGTGGGCTAAAGCATTTCGTAGTTTGCCTTATGACGAGTGTGACTGCGCAATTGTAATGTTTTTATATACTGTTTGTAAAATCCCTTGGATATGACACCCGCGTATCTCGTTTGGGTGAACTAACTAACTTGAACGGCGCTTACAATGCCATCACACATCCGCTCTTATTAAGGCGGGAAAAAGGCCGTGCGGTACAAATAGTTAGATGTCCAAGGGATTTTGACAATACTATCATATGGAGCTTTGACCTTGGTGAGTGCGAAAACGGGCGTCCGCCTGCTCGTTCGTTGTATTTGTAATGCAGCCAAAATAAGCGTTTCGTGCCCAGTCTAAATAATTATCCGGGAACATCCAAGCCTGATCTGGTGTAGTAGATTGCCATTATTGGATCTGCTAAGGGGTCACCTATTTTATATTTATATAAATAATCTACCGGGGGAGTATAATTGCGGGCTGAAACCTGGACACAATCACGCATGCAGACTAGACATATGGACCCACTCATGTGGGATTCATATCATCGGCAAACGTCGCCCAAAGCTAGTCTTTCGAACATGCTCTGCGCGCTGAGTGCATGAACAGTACCTATGGCACGCTCCACGTATCAATCATGGCGAGTTTTCCCCTCGATGTCGAGTTTCATGCGCTGTAATCGAGTTTACCCCGCTATATTGGCGATTACAGCGCTGCCTATCCAGTTTGAACTCTATGTGCCGAGTTTCATAAATCATGTCCAGAATAAATCATGTCCAGAATTAATCATGCCGAGTTTTAAAAAACTGGACATGATTTTTTTCAACATGTGCAAACTGGACATGATTTTTTTCTCAACATGAGCAAACTCGACATGATTTTTTTCTCAACATGAGCAAACTCGACATGATTTTTTTTACACATACACCAAAAAATCATGTCGAGTTTCACGCGCTGTGTATCGAGTGTCGAGTTTGCTCATGTTGAGAAAAAAATCATGTCGAGTTTTCCTCATGTTGAGAAAAAAATCATGTCGAGATTTTGAAACTCGGCATGATTTTTTTCTGGACATGAGGAAAACTGGAATGATTTATGTCAAACTCGCCATATAGAGAGCAAAACTCGATGTATAGAGGGCAAACTGGACAGATAGCGCTGTAAACTCGACATATAACGATACACACTCGACATATGGCGAGGAAAACTCGATACACAGCGCGTGAAACTCGACATGATTTGATACGTGGAGCGTGCCATACATACGCGTTGCGTAAAACGCATTTTCGAAAGGCCAACATCTGCAGACATATGCCGATGAAGTATGAACACCTTTAGTCAACCGTATTTATAATCTCAATATCGAGAAAAATTAAGAGGACTGAGGTGATATTACTTTGTGTTAAATACGATAATTACATTATATTATTAGTGTTTATATTTTTACATTATGCAGCCCACCAATCTTTCAAGACCCTTATTAACATCGAAGATGGGAGAAAACAAACATGATAAGCCGTTCATCTTCTTAGCAGCATTTGTTGTGGTGGAATTTGCACTCGCAATGGCTATCAACGCTCTCGCCTCAGCAGGACCCAGTGTCAACCTAGGTGAGAAACATTGTAACTATTGCTGGTATTCATCTTGCTTCATTTTTTGTAAGTTGAAGCATTGCGCTATGTTGGACCGAACTATAGTTTACATATAAATACATTTCTCATTTCCAGGATGGTTCAAAAATTCCACCGGTGACATCTCAGACTACTACTTCCTAGAAATCACCCCAATTGGCTGGACCTTCTCAATATGGGGCATCATCTATACTTGGCAAGTTCTCTGGATCCTCTACGTTCTTACCTCCATCTGCAGAAAGAACAAAATGGGCCCAGTGTACCTCCACCCACCCATTGTGACGCCGTTCTTCTTGGCCATGTTCACCCTGAATTTGGCGCTGAATGTTGCCTGGCTGTTCTTGTTCGATCGGCAGTTAATGCCCGGGGCTTTAGTGGTTATCATTCTGTACGCGTTTTCCATGTACATTGGGCTTGTTAGTAATCATAGACAAGTGAACCACTTCTTGGCAGCCCTGAAAAAGAGCCACAAGTAAGTTCTTTAGCCCTAAAAATTAATATACTTTGTTTCCCTCCAGGAGAAATTCCGAGTCCGTAGGTCGGGATTTGTTTTAGGCTTTACTCTATAGTACAACACTGTAAAAACGGTTGGGCAAAATTTACACGATTAAAGGGGGGGTCATAACTCACCTCCTGTTGGGTTTAAGTTTTACCATGCCGTTCTAACAATGCATGGTGCCACTCTGTAGAAATATAAATCAAAGTGAAAACGCTAATGTCACGGTGACTTCGAAATTCCCATTTTTGTTTTTTTAAAGGGGGTGTTTTGTCATTTATATTCTCGTTTGTCTGACTTACATTTACACTTTTTATAAACAGTTATTAACAAGCACCGACACAACCCTAGAAGAAAAACAAATAAGAAGGGTCGACACGTGAATCGAACCCACTACCTTTGAACTCGCGACCTTTTTACCAATAGGCGGGAGCCCTTATCTTTTTTTTTTTTTTCTGTAATTGTTGCTTGTTACGACATCAAAGCGCGCTATTTAATCTGTTTCAACTCAGCTTTTTGTGGGCCGCCAGCTATAGCTGGCAGGACCACTTAGCAATCCGTTGTGCGTGTGTATGTATGTGTGTATGTGTGTGTGTGTGTGTGTGTGTGTGTGTGTGTGGATGTATGTGTGTGTCACTAATTTTTAAGTTTTTTTTAAATCGACCTCAATTGAAAAGTTGAAGTTCAATTGGAACCAAACTTCTGTCATAGGTGCACCATGGGATCCCTCATATGTTGATGAGGTCAAAGGTCATGTGCTGAGGTCAAAGGTCATGGAGCGGCCCACAGCTATATTCTTTGAATATAGTGAGCGCGAAAGCCGAGAACCGCGAAATTCTAGTTTAAATTTGATGTCGAATGCTTTTGACATCACAAAATTATTCCACATCGAATATTCGACGACGAATATACAACACAAACAGCAAAATAATTACATAAGAATTACACAGAAGCAAAAAAATCACAATTATAATGTAAGCATTGAACTCTATAACAATTAAGTAAAACGTTGTACTTAAATCAAAAAAAATTTACCTGAATTAAGTAAAATTTTACAGTTGTTTACATAATTATTATGAAGTTGCATGCTATTCATTTTTTCTGTATGGATAAACCGTCATTAATAACCAATAAATAAATCACTACTCTTCCATTCAGCTTTTATTTACTCTTGCCCTTGTTGGTTCATATGCGAAACTTAGACTTAACACTTAAGTGACCAAGGGGAGTTCGGGTAGACGTTTCATATAGAAGTCCCACTGATGCAAATGAGGTATTGCCATTCATTCCGTCAAGCGCTACTGCACAACGCCATACAGCGCATGACGGAATCAATTGTAATACCTCATTTGCATCAATGGGACTTCTATATGAAACGTCTACCGGTTTTGACTCCCGTTGGTGCCCAAGGGGGGGTTCCATGGGACCCCCCCCCCCAAGGAAACCACTTTCACGAGGGAATTTTTGCACGAAATTTATACCACATGTGAAGGATCATAACACAACCCCAAATCAGCAATAAAAAATGAGATTTGTTATTTTGGGTGCAAATTAGGGGCAAAACATTGTTTTCAAAACACGCGAAAATTGGGCAAAAAGACGGAAAATTCAAATGAGCCTTGCGCTTACATCAAAAACTTTGAAAACTTATTTTATGTTGATATCTATTCTAGAAGACCCAAATTACTTATATTTAACACAAAACCAGCAGTTTTAGGGAATCCTGTATTTTTTATGGGTGTTGCAAAATTAAATACACGTCATTTTCCCATAGAGTTTGTACAGTAACGGTTTGGCAACGTACATGATGAAATTGTTTGTTTTCAGCACATTAAGGGTTAATTATTTTTAATGTTACTAATAATTGTTTACTTACATGCATGTGTGAACTTATATCAGCAAAAAAAAATTGCTTTGGTTCGATCTCGGTTTCTTATTCTTATTTTTAAAAATATTCTCAAATGACTTCCGTTAGTGCCCAAGGGGGGTTCCATGGGACCCCCACTAATTATCTCATTAACGGCTTGGCCGATTTTAATTATTTTGGTATGAAAAGAAGCGCATTTAAAAGTCAGACAATTACAAAAAAATTCGGCGCAAAAATCCCACGCGTAAAGCGGCCAGCGCGAAAACAAATTTTTGGGGTCCCTAGGAACCCCCCCCCCCCCTTGGTCACTTAAGTGTTAACGTTGTATTTCCCCTTAATTATTGTTACTTATTAGACATCAAATCCATTGCTACCTTACTCTTTTACTCTTCCAGGTGGGATCTCTTCTTTGACAGAGCATTAATCCAGAACGGCATTGCCTTTAACGCCACTTGGGTTACCATAGCAACTCTCCTCAATCTCGCTATCGTTCTTGCATACTGGATAGGAATCGACCAATCAACAGCCTGCACCATTTCACTCTCGATCCTCACTTGCGAAGCTATCTGCTATTTCGTCTTGGAGAATTTCATCTTTGAAAAATACCTGCGATACACGTACAGCGTCTGGCCAGTTGT
The DNA here is from genome assembly GCA_023653785.1 of Ophioderma brevispina. Taxonomy (NCBI): domain Eukaryota; kingdom Metazoa; phylum Echinodermata; class Ophiuroidea; order Amphilepidida; family Ophiodermatidae; genus Ophioderma; species Ophioderma brevispina. The sequence continues at coordinate 32,196 of JAMKCH010012404.1, read as the reverse complement.
AATCTGGGCACTCATCGGCAGCATTGCCAAAAATTGGGACCCTGAGAAAACGAACTCCATCATAACTGTATCTTTAGTTGCACTTTCAAGCGTGCTGTATATCATAAAGATTATACTTAGCATCTATAGGAGTAAAACACAACCTCTTGTCGGATAAGTTGATTTTTAAAAAGCGTTTGACCCTCTGCGCCATGTAGATTGTTGTAGTCGCTCAAGGTTCTTTTCATTTTTTTCATTTACCATATTCTGAATCGGCATAACGAATACACTTCTCTCCCATCAAGAGTGACTAGATAGGTCTAAATATCGTTATAATTATATTGATACATAGCCGTGACAAAACAAGCAAAAAAAAAATAACTTGTTTCTTTAACATAAACTCCTGAAGGTTTTAAATCCTGCATGTAACATAACCCTAAAGTCCCTTACTGCATTTAGATGCACTCTTGAAAAAAAATCACTGAGCGGACCCCTGACTTGGATAGGGGAAAATTGACCCTAGATCTAATAAGAAAATAAAGCTATCTCCCCCTTTTTCGTGGTGCTCGTCAGATTTTCCTCTCGGGACGTGGGGAGACGGTAATCACAAAATATGTCTTTTTTTAGATTTTTACATTTTGATTTTTTTTTCTTGCTAACCCAAACATCTATTTTTATTTTGTTTGGGGATTATTAAAGCAGAGGCACTTATTACATAATACCTGTGATGCGGGTATTGTTCAAATATTCCTAACTCAAGATATGGCAATTTTCCCCTTAAACTATGATGTCTTCTTTTAAAATCATGGTTTGGGAGACAATTGCCTATATCTTGGGATTTCGATGTTTACACAAAACCAGCAGCAAAGTTGTTATCAATATAAAAGTACCTCTGTTTTCATAATCTGCAAAGAAAATTATAATAGGTGTTAGGGTTAGCCAGAAAAAGAAATCAGTATGTAAAAATCTGAAAAACCTGTATTTTATGATTGCGCCACATCCGGGACCTGAAATATTCAGGAATTTATGACAAAGAAACAAACTATCAATTTCCATTTGTTTGATCATTTCCATGCATTGAGCAGAATGATTTTAGACCTGACTAATCACTCTTTAGCTATCTATGGAAAATACCTTAATGAGTCTAACACGCTCAGTCTTAGTACAGAGATTTATTTGATGGAAGCTATCTTAAAACCACACCTTGACATGTTGTTATGTAGACTGTTAATTGTTTTGTTTTTTTATGTGTACTGTAAATGGTTGTAGTAAAATCTTTATTGTTGTACTGTAAGTCTTCATTGGGCATCCTTGTGGGTAACATAGTCTGTAAGGCCAAGTCAAAAACATTACGTGTTTCTACTCTGCCGCCCGCTCCGATTTTTTTTTAATTTTATTTATTAAAAAAATATGCATCATCATCATCGGTAGATCGTGGACGGAATGGTGTGAGCTGATTTGACAAAGTTTGCCTTGTTGCTTCATTCCTCATTTTGCTGCTCCGGGGCGGCGCCAGGTTAAAATCTTAGGGAGGGGGCCGCAGTGGCGGATTTAAGAGTCAGCCCCCTAAAATATTGCTCTCAGGGCCCCTCAGACACCCCCTAATTGCACTAAAGCGGGACATTGCGTTGCTTCGCGACACTAAGGGGGCCCCACCTTAAGCTGCTGACAGGGCCCTTTTCCTTAAATCCGCCACTGGGGGCCGGTGGCGGCGCCAGGGAGGCGGCAGATGGAAAAGTGTGTGGGGGAGGGCTGGGGATCCCGCTATTTTTTTCTTTTTTTTTTTTCTTTCCCAGACTCCCTCCCCCCAAGAAAATTGACGAATTTTTGTTAAAAATCAGCAGTTGTGGACCAAAAATCACCCAATTTTGGCACAAACTATATATGCTTTTGGGCCAAGATTGGGTAAAAAAATCACTTCCCCCAAGAGCATTTCACTTCCCCCTCCCCCAACCCCAGCCAATGGGTAGTGACAAAGTAAAGACGTTCATGGAGCCGTTTGTGGTGAAGACGTACAGAACAAACGCGGCGATGCATCAAACGATATCATAATTATTTAACAAAACCGGGGCTTGTGAAACTGAATGAATACATTCGAAATTTTGAAATACAATTTAACTTAATTTCCGACGGGAATTGTGTCAAAATTCATATTTTCCCTGTGCTAATTTTACCCCCTTATCTTACAAAGTTCCCCACATTTCCCAGATGTTGGACCCAAAAATTCTGATTCAGCACCTTTCAAACTATAAAATAACATCTTCAAACCTTCTTCTCCAAACTTCTAGAATGGGATTCTCATTTATAACCCTACTATCATATCAATTCTCAACATCATATTTCTGCTAGTGTTCTGCCTCGTGGACAGACCAGTAGACCCATACGTCTAGGGCAAGCTGGATGTACAATAATTTGAAAAATAGTGTTAATCACCGATATACCCTGGCCTACAATAGGATGCTTAAAGGTTACATGAAAATTTTAGGAGTATGTTATATCAAAATGAAGAGAAAACAATAGGCCAACGATTTAAGGTGCTTGCAAGAGATAATTCCCGATCCTGTTCGAGCTATAAGCAAAATATAAAAACGCCTACACACGACCCTCAAAAACAAATCCATAATATCCTTAAGTTGGCAACATCGAAATGACGAATAGAAGTGTTACATCCAAATTCACCAGTGTTGCCAAAATCCATTGAATAAACTGGCGGTCGCGGTGTTTTAAAATTCGATTGTTGTATTTGTTTGTTCTAATATTACGTTATACACATTATAACGATATAATGTTACCATATTTGTGTTTAGCTGATAAATATGTAAAAAAAAGGTTAACAGGAATAAAAATGTATTTTGGGGAAGGTCTCTCGCCGCAGTGATTCTAACCATAAAACAAATCAGTGTGTAGGAATTCATTTCGATGTCAAGGAAGCTCGTTTTTAAATACATGTATCAATACATTGCAATGCAACTTGGAAACTTTCAAACACCTTTTCAAACGTTGGCTTTACACAAATTCGCTGATGTAGAGCACGTTAGAATAAGACCGTTGCCAGGTCAACTGGCTCACGCTAACTTTGGTAGGAGCCTCTGATCACATTGATCACAACACAAATCCTATGGCAAATCATAATTCGGAACAGGTGTTTGAGCCAAGGCTTGAGCCGGTAACCAATGGATACTAACGTGCGCTACATCAGCGAATTACAAAATGCAGTCAACAGTAGAAATCAAGTGTTTCAATCGGCTATCCTAATAATCTGTGCCCGGGGTAAATTCGAGGAAAGATTAGTGAATGTGAGTGTTTCAATGCATGGAAGAAAGAGATAAGAAGGAAGCACATCGACTTCCACCATCCGATTTTAATCTGTTTATCCATTCACTCGCACCCATACAAACTATACCTTTTTTAATCCTTATAATGAGACAAATGGTGTACATTTAAACACAATTTGACTTTATTTCAAATTTACCCCTGTACTACTTTACCCCCTTGTTTTACAAAGTTCCCCACATTCCCCAGAGGTTGGACCCAAACATTCTGCTCAAACGAACGATATACCAATATCTGAACACCGGAAAATTCGGAGAAAAATATAACTTTTGCAAATATGCATATCTGCCGAAGACCCACTGCTGCGTATGGCCCCAGGAGAGGGGTAAAGTTACTACGGGGGTCAAATATTGGAACTGCTCTAAATCTAATGTAATAGCTCAAATTATTCCTTAGGTAACCAGGAGTAAAAAGTCAATTGGGTCACATGCCTGTGGTACTTCCTTTCCAAGATATTTGGGAAAATAGACTAAAGGTTATTTGTTATTCAAGAAAGGTCACCCTTTGCAATACCTAGATTTCTTTGTAAAAATATTTTTTTTAATGTTTAATGATACTGATTCCAAATATGAAATCCTTTTGCACTTTCGTCATCTTCTTGTTGTTATAATGGGAGGGGTACAAAATTCCCTGTAGGATTCTATGGGGATAGGGACATCATACCCCTCCCTATTAAAGGGAACCAACCCTATGCAGAATCAAAAGGCATATTTTAAATATTTTTTTCAAAGAAATCTGGATATTGCCAAAGTTGACCTTTCTTAAATGGCATTCTAGATTAAAGGGACATAATGGCATGAAATAATATTCAGGCATAATGAAATGGACTCTTATTGAAATCACTTCTGCAAATTTGAAAACAATTTGGATATTTCCATTCTGAATGTTCTGTAAAAACATTAAAAACAAAAAGAGATCATGGCAGTTCGTGGCAATTCCTGTCACGGAAAATCAAGGTGTTGACATCGCTGCCAGAATTTACAGTATATCTAGCATGTTTTGTGACACAATTCAAAAGGATTTAGACACTGTCCTTCAGGCCTGTAGTAAGATATTGATGTGGCAAGTGAAAGGTAGATTAGCTGGGAATAGCACATATACAATAGCAATGGTCTGTAAGCTGATGTCTGCATGCTTTTCAAGTTCATAAATGCTGGCAGTAATGTCAGCATACTTGGCTGAGAAGTGAAGCTTACAAGGAAAATAATATTAGTTACTTTTCACTTTTTTACAAAATGTAAACACCCAAATTGTTTTCCAATTTGTGGAAGTAGTTTCAGTAAGGGTCCATTTCATTATGTCTGAATATTTTTCTTGCAATTTTGTCCCTTTAAGTTTCACAATTTGAATACACCTCTTTCTCAGTGCATATGTCGACACAACCATCTCGTACATGAACTTTAAATTTTAGTATTGGATGACATCGTGATAACCTAGTTTCCATTGTAGACTTTAGTAAAATGAGAAAACATTTTGTAATCAGGAAACCAGAACCGGAAGGTCATTTTGAAAGTACACACACGGATAGCTAAGTCCCTTGACTAACGTGTACTGTGTTTGGAGGTTTACAAGTCCCAAACCATATCTAGTTAATGTAGCAGGGGACTGTAGTGAAAGAGTGTGCGCTTCCGGATAAAATTATGAATTTTTGCACACAAGTACTTAAGGCATTGATAATCCATAAAATTGATGGAAGCACTTGCCAACCCCCTTTAATAGATCCCAGCTTGGGTTTCAATGTTATACAGGTGTCAAATTTGTAAAATGTTCCGAATGTGTTGAAAAGCACACCATGTTGTTTGCTGGTTACAAGGATTCCAAAAAAGTAAAGTTTGCACTATCTATGGCTTATAGTTTGGGAGTTACTAGGTAAAAACTGTAAAATGGTGAAAAGTCATTTTATCGTGTGTACATGGGTCAAAAGTTAAAAGTTGCTTTGATCGGGGTTTGATGCAGGTAATATGTGGTGCAGATTGTTTCAAAAGCTTAAAGAATTGAATTAAGGAATAGTTTGGCTTATCTGTTATGCTTAGTTTCACGTTATCCAACAAAATAGGTCACAGGTCAATATAATCCAATAGCTGCCAATAGCTGTTGACTTTATTCGCCATTTTGGTTAATAACCAAACACGTAAATAGTCAAAACTTTTTCATCCTTTTACAGTTTTTACCCCATAATTCCAAAACTATAAGCCATAGGTAGTACAAACGATGCCTTTTTGGAAACCTTGTAACCAGGCAAACACCATGGTTTGCTTTTCAACACAATCGGAACATTTAAAAAAATTACCCCTGTGTAACCTTGAATTCCAAACTGGGGGACATGAAAGGGGTGTGGCAAGTGCTTCCATCAACTTTTGTGATTATCAATGCATAAAGCACCTGTGTACCAAACTCACATGTTATCCGATTTGTACACTCACATAGATCTGTGCACTATAGTCCCCTACTAATGCATCTATAACATACTAGATTATCCATTAGATAGAGTATATTGGACCTATTTAACCACTGAATAAATTCTCAATTTTGTGATCAACATCACAGAATAATTGCTATGGTTATGTCATTGGCTTAAACTTTGCTCTACTGAACCCCCCCCCCCCCCCCCCACCCCCCCCCCTAAATCACTTGAGTAAAACGTTACTTGTTTCAAGGGGTTCTTTATAATTTGCCCCCAAATATGCAATATACACTGATGTACTACATCTTTTATTCATAATTGATCTGCGATATGTAAAAAGATGCCTTTTTCAGTCATAAATCTCCCCTCCAAAAAAAAAACCACCCAAATTAGTTCGCAGTTTGCTCCAAACATTCATTTGAGCTTTTCACATTAAGTTTTTTTGCCTGTGATAAATAAAGTGCAAAGAAACCGACACAAAAAGGAGTTTTTAGCTTAAAAATGTGAATGTTGTAAAAAAAAATACCCCACCAAAAAAAAAAAACACACACACTTTAAAATAAAACTGACAACTGTATTTTTGAAAGCCTCATAAAATTTTGATTCGGCAACTTAAATATGTAAGATTTTGATTTTAAAATTTCACAAAATATAGTTCACCATGTAAGTGGACAATTATCAAAATCGTATTGAGTACACACACTCAAGGCCACCTAATGTAACCAAGGTTTGGCCTGACGCCCCCTTTTTTTTTTTTTTTTTGGGTTACGAAGGAGTCAGAGTCAGTCTCTTTCTCGTTCTGATACAGCCATTCAGTTTACTAATCAGCTCTCTGTGAATTAAAGGCCCAAAGTCGGAAGCTCGCGTAACGATTTGATCTATATAATCGATTGAACCTGAAACACCGCAAATTACACACTTGTTCACGAAGTTAAAGAAGCAGAAGAGAATACACACACCGTCTCGATGAATTAAAACTAGGTTGGTTATTCAGGTAAGCTGTGTTCAGTTGTTTTTTGTAAGATATAAAACGTAATGATTTGATTCAAATAAGTTGATAAAGGAATTTGTGTTAACCCTTAGTCTTACCAAGGGAGGGGAGTGAGTTACTACCTCAGCTCAGGGCAACTTTACTCCAGAATTATGTAACCCCTTCGGGGTCTTACCAAGGGAGGGGAGTGGTACTACCCTCAGCCAGTGAACTTACTCCAGTGCGCTAAAATGCCAAAAATCCTTAGTAACAAGCTTCTAGGTAATCAACTTCTGTTTAATATTAGAGAGGCACCTTCGACCAGAGTCTTTAAACGGCTCCTGAAAAAATACTTATTCCTGATGTTTAAAAAGATTTTGTTAACTGTGGATTTGTTAGTTTCCTTATTGTGCATGTTATGTTGTATATTAAGTCGTATTTAAGTATTAGTTAGTCGTGTGTAGCGCCATATAATGCATTTTATTATTATGCCAAAAACAAATTTCGGGGCACCAAAACAAACCGAAAACAAAAATTGCTATCCAGTATTTTTGCCATATAATTTGTAACCCATGTTGGACAATGCTAAAAACACATTCTTATTTAACCATCCTTGTTTGTTTTGAACTTGATATCACTCTTAAAATAAAGCCGCTCTAGTGATTCATTTTGAGAAAACAAATTGTTATTCTGAAAGTGTGGGATTCAATAGCTTTAATTGAAAAGATTTTTCCATAATATGCACTTCAAAATGGTAAGATTTGTCCTAAGGTACTTGTGCACTCCCGTTTGTGTATAAGGGGATCCACACGGACCCCCCCACCCCCCCCCCCGTCTGAAAACCACTTTGACGGTGATTTTGTTATGATGGGGGACCTCAACACGACAACATAACAGGCTCAGAGCGCGGTTGACAATTATTATTAAGCCGCCTTCAAGAATCGTCACCATCATTCGCTATTTCGGGGGCTGTCAAAAGGCATGCATTACAATATCGCAAAGCCTATCAGCAAGTTATAATGTAATATTCGCCATTGCAGCTCCCCAGATTTCGCTAGGGTCGACGAGGCAATTGAGTTAAATATCTGCCTCAGGGCACAAAAAAAAACACATGTGGGACCACAGGGGGGCTCGAAAACTCACGATTTAACGGTATAATGATCACGAGTCATGTCATTTCCACTAGACCACAACGTACTCTTAAATTACATAAACTTTTTGGCCAAGTAATTTTACCGTTAAAAAATGCGCACGAAAAACAAATGTTGGTCACATGACCCCCTGTCCCCCCCCCCCTTTATACATTTAAGTGGTTAGAACCTCTACTTAGAGGTGAAGAATAATCGACCGTATGACTATCCAGTCCTATTGAAGGACCACCAATGAACTATTTCAGGTCTTCAATACACTTACCTATGAATGCCATTGAATAGCCCGTCCCTATGGGAGGACACAAAGATTATGCAAGGTCTTCAATACACTCACCTATGAATGATCCTTGTTACGGGCGTAACATTGGTCACATGTCAGAGGGAGGAAATTCCCGTTTTATTTTACCGTTGCATTTTCCCGGTTTTATAAAAGGTGTTTTGAGGCAGACTGGCAGGACTTTCTAGTTAGAGGTGGAAAATTTCCCGGTTGAGCAGGCTTGCTTTTCCTGTCGTCAACGATCCCGGGTGAAACCCGCCCCCGCCTGTGATCGCTGTGTAAATGTACACATGGAGCGATTCGTGGTTGGGTTTAAAGGATTAATAGCACATTTGTTTTTATATGTATCGCAAACGGGGGGAAGAATTTTTGTAATTAAAATAATTAATGAATTCGGAGGATCTTCGATAATAATTCAACGCTGCTGGAATGCGGGAAACGCATTCCAATATGAAGTAGCGGGGAAATAGCGCCTTGTACGTATCTACGCTCATTTATTAGCTGTTTTATTGGTTCAGGGCAAGTGAATTAGAGGTCATTTTCTTGAGGTGGCGCGATATCGCTTATTTAATCATGAAGAAACATACACTTAGCATTTCCAGCTATGACGTAAAGGGACATAATGGCATTGAAAAAAATTGACATAATGAAAAAGGACCTTACTGCGAAAATCACTTCCACGAGTTGGTTTGAAAACAATTTGATGTTTAACATTCTGTAAAAAACAGTAAAAACAGTAAGAGTTCCAGGGGAGGGTGGCGTTTTGTGGGCAATTTCTGGAACAGAAAAAAGAAGGTTGTTTACATCCCTGACAGATTTTACAGTGGATCTAGCACGTTTTGCGACACATTCAAAGGCATTCAGACCGGTGTGAAAGCAGATATTAGTCGGTGGGAGCCATGGTCTGGGGCTCTATAGGACCGCGATTAACGAAAGAAAAGTGAAACTATAGTCTTGGATTTTTATCCTTTTGTCGTAAAAACGCATATTGTACGATGTAAGAATGCATTTGGAGGAGAGAGAGTGTGTTGAGATAAAAAAACTAACAGCGGAATACTCAACTGTGTTCAACAGAAATGATGCTTTAACCATTTTACATGAACTTTTTTGTATCGAAGATTGTAAAGGCTTCATGCAAAGATTCAATGCATAGTTGTAGTTAAAGGTGAGACACGCTGATCGATTCCTTGTTTGCCGTCAATAAAGAACGGATTAAAGTGTCATGAACATCGAGGGCTGGGTGAAGAAGAAGGAGGCGGATTAGGCCACGTAAATTGTAGTTTGTTATGAGTGACCAAAACTCTAAACTACCAAGCTGTCAAATATGATATCTGAATAATAAATGTAAACGTGTCAGATTCTGTATTCCTTGTGACGTAAAAGAAATTTGTGAGTAATAATTACTTACTCGTATCATTTTCTTATGTTAATGCTTCAGAGTTTGTTTGAAATTGTGTTTGGAACTTTATTCCACGTGCATTGCTTGTAATATTTTCTTCGTGGAGAAAAGGGGCATTTTTTTAATTATTTGGCCTTAATCTATCCGGTATCATAGCATGGAATTCTATTATACTGATTGGGTAAAGTATACACCTCTCAGAACGAATGGAATCGTCGACACGCCCCCACCCCAAAAACTTTTAATGAACTGAACAGGAATAAAAAAATCCCTACTTAATGTTTGCGTAAAGAGTAAACTGAATCGATTGCCCTATGTTCACCATTGGTTCCCGGACTCGAGTACGCCGGACAATGGTACTTCTACACTGGATTCATGCATTGTACTTTAAGCTTGTAGTAAGATATTGATCTGGCAAGTGGAAAGAGATAGCCGGGATTAGCAAGATACAATAGCAATGTCTGTGAGTTGGGATTTGAGAACATGCCTTTTCAAGTTTGGTTTAGAATTGCTTGACAGTAGTGTCAGGCATCTTTGGTCAGAAATTGCCACAAACTGCCACGTGCCACCATCAATTAAGGTGGTGGAAGGTACTATTGCTTTGTTGTATTAATACGATAATTATATCAATGACTATAAGTTTCACCGTGATGTTGACATTGACTTGGTGTGTAATCTTTGACCTCAGCATTGGCCTTATGCTGCTCAGGTCAAGACTTTTGGTCAAATTTGGGTGTTCTGGGCATTTCTAAGCGCAATGACTTTTAGATTACTTTGATCTGTGGGGGGTCACTTTGAAACCCCGAGCGAGAAGAACCTTTCAGACTGTCGCACCCCCCCACCCCCCCAAGTATCAAAGCACAACGACACCTTTTAGTAATGTAGATGTATTATTCGTATTGTTACGGTATACAGCCACAATCCTTTCGTACTGAATCTTTTAGAGTTTATCAACAACGAAGATGGGAGAAAAGAAATTGCACCGCGGTTCATCTCATTATCAGCCATTTATGTGGTGGGAAATGGAATTTGCATTCGCAAATGGTTTTATCCAACGCATTAGCAGGGGCAGGACAACAAGTAGTAATTCCTTTTGATTCATTTTTTATTTTTCATGTCAAATGTCCATGTCCACAATTGCACACCTTTTCATCACAATAGCGATACCAAATGTCACAAAATTGAGACAAATTTGTCCCAACAAAAGCTCATTTGAAATATCCATTAGTATCACAATATCTAAGTAGCTAAATCAAATGTCCACTCTGTAGGTCAGATATCCGCACACGAAATAAAAAGCCACTAAAAAATCAAAATGTTACACACTTGATTTCATATATATGTGTGGGGGGTCTGGAAATGGTTCAGGCATTGAGACGGCAACTTCACATGATATAACTTACGTGCCACATGATAATATTTTAAAACAATCAATTGGTTTTAACGAAGGGAGAAGTCCAACACAGTGGGAGTAATAGTAAAGTAAATATAGAATGAAAAACATTCTTAAAGGCAAAACCAAATTAATCATGAGCAAACGACAAGCACCGTATCTAAAAAAAATCGTTCACAAAGGCAAAACTCACAACACAAAACAAATCCAAAACAAACAGTTCCAATTGCAAACACACAAGATGCGGGCACATGCAAACACATAAGAAGGCAGCAGCATAACATTCAACCAAACAACAATAAACCATTACAATCAACAAGAACATGTCCATGCACTTCAAAAAACGTAATTTAACTGATTCACCTGCTTGCAACGGCTGTAATGCGCAATACAATTGGACAAACATTCAAATCTTGCAGAAACCGTGTACAATACACAAACAATCAAATTCGCGAACCTTACACAAGAAAGCTCACAATTGAGAAACATATCTTTGAAGGTGCAAAAAACAAAGATCCCATGTTCACCATTTTCCTTTCTACAAAATGCTCTCTGACGACGCACAAAAGAAGTAGACAGATCAAAGAAAACTACTTCACCCAAAAATTTCAACCTGAACTCAACAACGAAATTTAAAATATATTACACCACGCAAACACGCATTGCCGCACACACATACGCACAACAGATAAAACACCACACACACTCAAAACACACACATACGCCTTCAATAAACTAAAAAACACCTCCAACATTCCAACACAAAACCCCACAATTTTACTCATTTTACCAAATGACATTACGTCTTTTGCTACCATACTTTCGTTAATCAATTACCAAACTTATCTAACCACCCTGGGTTCCAAATTCCAATTTGTCTTATAGCATAATCTACACTTCGATTATGCTCTTAAAATAGTTATTGAATTGTGGTTTCTTTCATAAACAAAAAAAACCCAAACCTAAAAAACACCCAAACAAAAAATTTTTTGTTTTTTTTTTTTTTTTTTCTTTTTTTTTTTTCATTGCTTATTTTTTCTTATTTTCTTTTTTGTTTTTTTTTTGTTTTTTGTTTTTTTTTTTATTTTTTCCGCAATCCAGCGAACTTTATGATTACGCAAACCACGCGCAATTTATGCGCAGTTATTTGTAGTCATAATACGCACGCGTATTATACCTGCGTTCTACAACTGTTTTGGTACTACACAAAATGATTATTATCATGTTAAAATATTTGGATTGTACTGGAGAGCCGAAAGGCGAAACCTGAGTAGTGCATTAAAGGGACATAACACACTAATTTTTAGTTTACATAAGTGATAAATTATGCTGAAAGGATTCTCAGCATGATGTGATAATTACAATAAATTATTAATTAGCTAATTAGAATAAAAGAAGAAATATTGGAACTGAGGGGCGCATCCATGTTACCAATAATCTCACGGCCAAAGTGACGTTTCGGCCTTCTCGCGGCCATTGCTACGTCAAGTCTATAGTTTATCCCATGTCTAATAGTGTATGCCTTTGAATCGACGCACATCTGCAGTGATTATATTCAATAAAAGAAATAAACTAATTCACGATTAACCTAACAACATTAAATAACAAGTAGGCCTCCTTACTTCGGATGTAAAGAATTTACCACAGTATCCCAATTATTAATGAGTAGAGCAATTGCAAAACCAAGTCCCACTGTCCAACATCACGTTCAGGTTACCATTTAGCAGATAGCAAAATGTGTCATTACAAGGACTCTCAATTGATTTTACGAGGGGGAATGCCAATTGTTTGTATAGCATGTGGCATATGAGGAACTCTAAAGAATGAATATGAAGGACTTCCTACTCGAGCATACAATGCTTGAATAGCGTTTTCGGCTGACATTGTCCCAATTTTTAAAATAAAAACCTTAGAATACGTGACATTTTGTGAGACACATTATATAATCCGCTAAACTCCTAACATTCCATCACACACTTGCTTTATTTGATGGCAACATGGCCACTCCCATAGACCCACCCAGCCGAAAAAATAAGCAATTGCGTTAGCGTGATGACCCATTTAATACTCTGCTGCATAATCACTACAATACTTGAGTCTTACATGTTAGATTTCTTGTCACTATAATATATATATATATTAATACGTAACTGCAGACAGTACCGTTTTGAATTTGTGTCTATCAGTGCAGCACAGGGCTAAATGCAATCCACAAATGAAGTGAATCAATGACCCGTAAAGCCACTGACCACTTATCACGCCACACATGTTTATGGGAATTAATATTTATTTATTTATTTATTTATTCGGATATACACTTTGGAACAGTGGCACTAACTACAAATAGTGGTGATCCAACAAACCAATAAAAACAACCAAAACAAAGAATAATAACAGAATGATTTACATTACACAGGACATGGGCCGGAAAATCACATCACAAATCTCCCACTAGATTCACTAACCTAGAAAAGACTAGTACCAGTGGAGAAGATTGAAAGTCTCCTCTTCTCTGTAGTACGAATGAACCAAACTTAAGGAGGGGGGGGATGGGGAAAAAGCCAAACAAGCGACCAGAACCTGGGAGGAATGACGAGGCAAAATGACACAGGCAAAGGGAGGGATAGAGTGGGGGGAGACATGGTATATTCCGTCCAGGATGAGGATGCATGCAAAAATAAGCAAAACTAATGTGATATGCTAAAAGGCTTGCTCTGCCATAAAATTATGAATGAACAGACTTAAGAATACATTATATATTATAATACACACACATGCATACACATCCACCCATACACACCGCACACACACACATACATACACACGCACCAACTGATAGGGCCTATACATATGTTACAGAAATATTACATAAATTATACAAATCAATGTATAAAACACGTGCAAACCCACACAGTCATATTCAGACATAACACAGACACACACATGCACAGGGTAAGGTATGTGCCTAACAAACACGCACACACACACAAATACACTAGGCCAAGACAACGCATTCGCTAACATTCAAGATATAAATAAAAATAAAAATATTGTTTAATTTAAACGTAGTAGGTGCTTTAAGAAAAACAAGCATAATGAAGTGCTACAAAACTATACAACAGCATTGAAAAGTATGAACAGGTGTAATGTTTGTGTTTGTGTAATTTGTAATATGGTAAGCCAAAATCTAAACTTCAATCAACCATTTGAAGGTTAATTCGAAGTGTGTTTATCAGCTCCCAAGCTTCTTTTGCATATGACGTACAAAAATTCATCAAATACAGCAGCAATAATTTCAACATCTTCAACATAGTAATTGTTGTAAGTGTCAATACCACCTAACGTAAGGATTGTTTTGACATTGTAAGCTGTGGATATTGAGGCTTCCCCATCCATCAAATGATTAATATCAATTAAATCACGTTCAAGTGTTTTTGTATTCATCAAATTTGATTATCATTAAGCATGCTGCAAGTTAAGTAAAATAAGAATGTTGACATCTTCAATGCCAATATGCATGTTAAACAAGTGCCGTCATGATCAGGGACCATTTGCTGGTTCTGCGATTCTAACGGCAAGGCAGCAGAGTATTGCAGTGAAGTTTAAATTTAAGACTAGCGCCTCCGCCGACATCGGTCGTATCAAGGAGATATTTTTCTAAAGCAGGGAAGCGGCTTTATCATTGAATAATCATGAAGCGAGGCTTTTCTCCCGACTCGTTATGACCAGTAATTGCACATTAGGCATAGTAGTGGCTTTGCTTAAAATTCTGACCCAAACTGGGTTGAAAGATTCCCGATTAGGCGCATTCTCCAAATTGATGCAACATGAAATCGAATTAGCGCATGCGTATGTAATTGCTTAAGGAATTGAAACGGTGGAATCTGGCCAACATCTTAAAAGTTAAGCACTGTTGTGTAAAATAAGACTTGGCCAACGGTATTTGCCCATGAGCATAAGCTGATTGAGGTGGTTATTTTGCTCTGATCGCCCGTCTTGAGAAAAATAATAGGCATCCAACCAAGATCGCCATATATGGCCTCCGTTGGGTGTATCGGGGAATACTAGAGTGCTCAAACTTAATGAGAGCTATGCAAAATGCTAATAGTATTCGTCTTGATAAAAAACAGCAAGGCTACAAAACCATGTACATTTGGAGAAAGCAAAAGAGTGCTCAACTAAACATGCTGCCAACATACAGGCTGGTCCCAAAAAAAATGTTAAACACTTCTGAAACAGGCCATTTTGTAAAATAAAATAAAGTACGCATGGCCCTTTGTGGTATGCTCTTAAAGCTAGCTAAATAAGCTTTTATTTGCCGTTTTGTTTCATTTCAATGCGTATGTAGAACAAAGATTATGCTTCGTCAAAAAAAAAAAGAGTACAAATTCGTATTGCGTAGATTTACAGTGGTTACATTTGTAAGGTTGTGTGAAACACGTTTTGTAACATACTCCAATATTAGGTTATGATGGTGTATTGATTGAGAAAACCGAACCTATTGAGATATTGGCAATCCATTTGAAACCTTCATTATGTCATAAATGTGATTATGTCTTATGATCAGCAAAAATTGACTCGTATTTCAAATTTTAATCAGGTCAGGTCACTTTATTAGCAGAGTTAGCCCAATCAAATCGCTCGAAAATTACCCAGAATTATGTTAAACCAAACCAAATTAAACCAAACAACCATGGACGTTTCTTTTGGGATTCCCAAGGAAATCTATGATTTTATAGGGCAGAATAAACAACAAAAAACACGAAAGTACACAAAAAAGAAAGAGAAACTTTGATAATAAGCCTACATGGGCTAATATTTTAAGCAGGCAGCCAGAATTGGAAATAAGACACCAGTGGCAGGCCCCATACAGATCCACGAAAGAGAAAAGCAAGAACTCAAGCCAACTTTTCTCTTTTTAGAATAGCAGTTGTGGTAGATTCCAACGATGAACGTCTGGTAAAACACGGTGGCAGGAATCTCAGACGGTCTTTCCTTAAATAGGAAAAACACGCAAAAATCATTTTTTTCTTTTTAAGATGGAAAAAAAGATTGTGCTATGAAGCCAAGTGGTATTATGTTGCATCATGCATTTAAAAGTGTTCTAAGGGCAGAAATCGGACCCAAGTTGATTTTGCACTCTCATAATTAATGAAGCATATCTTGTTTTACGTACCTCGGGATTGGAATGAAATAAAATGCATATTAAAGCTTATTTATTGAGCCCTTTTATTTTTTTAAAGGGGATTACCAAAAACAAAGACCCAGGCGTACTTTTTCTTTTATAAAAAGTGTCGTTCCGAGTGTTACCATTTTTTGGGACAGCATCTATTAGGGCAAAAGATGAAAGGAGCGTAATATAATCAATCTGCAGACAGTACATTATTATATAATAATAGATATATTATATAATATATCTATATATATAATATATATATATATATATATATATATATATATATATATATATATATATATAATAATAATATATAATATTTTATTCTTTTCTTAGAGATTGTTCACAAATTCAACCGGTTTGACATCTCAGACTATCCTACCTAGAAATCACTCCCATTGGCTGGACGTTTCGCAAATATGGGGGGCATCAATTCTAGCTTGGCAAGTTCTCTGGATCCTCTATGTTCTCACCTCCATTTGCAGAACGAACGAATTAGGTCCAGTGTTCCTCAACCCACCAATTGTAACGCCGTTCTTTTTGGTCATGTTCATCCTGAATTTAGCGCTGAATATGACCTGGTTGTTCTTGTGGAGTCGGCAGTTGATGCCTTGGGCTTTAGTGGTTATCATTCTGTACTCGTTTCCATGTATATTGGTCTCGCCAGTAATCATAGACAAGTGAATTACTACTTGGTAGAACTTCAAAAGAACCACAAGTAAGTTATATCACCATAACAACAATACAGCGCGTCCCAAAATAAATGCAACCCTCCAAGTTAATGTTATTTTTTTTTCAAAATTTCGAACCCGGGTTTTTTGCATATTTGGAATGCTTACTAAAGATATTAAAACACACTGTAGTATGAATAAGCCTAATACACTTGGTTGATATCGATAGCAGCAAGGTCCGGCGGTTTTCTTTTGTCATGTTTGTCATACACCTTGCAGTGTTTTCGGTAGGTGGTCTCACCGATTTTAGTTACATTTGAAGAGAAATTCGTATCCTAAAAAACAATCTCCTCCTGTTTCACTTCAAGTAATAAACGTTTTGTTTTGTTTTGGTCATAATTAATTACAATTTTCAATCTAAATTAATAAAGTGTTTACAGTATTACCCTTTATTATGCAGAGCCCATGCTCTGTATTTTCTTTCTGTTACATAACGACATTATAAGTAAATCACTATTCTTCCATTCTGCCTTCGTTGATTCTAGTGAATGCTGCCATGGCTGTCTCGCTTTACCAAAAAACCTGAAAATTTTAAGAACGCCCCCAATTGCCCTAGTGAATGGTTAATTAAGCTCGAAAATGTCTATGTGTCGCAAACGAAGTAATTTTGTATCATGTTTTATATTAATATCGGAAATCTCCAATAATTCAACAGCTGTTGGAAACGGCCTTCCATCATGAAATACTCGGAAGATAGCGCCATGTACGTGTCTACGCTTATCCATTAGTTGTTTCATTGGTTCAGGCAAATCAAGTTAGAGGTAATTTTCGTTAGGTAGCACTATTTTATAATGGATGGACAGAATTTTGGCCTTTCATGCTCCGCCGTTAAATGACAATGTGGTATATCGATTCAATTACAAAATCGCTTCTTTTATGGCAAATACGCACTTTTGAGTATTACCGTTCGCAGGCATAGCCGTATTACCGTTCGCAAACAATTACTAGTTAACACAACTGTGCAAAAATCCCAAATTTTGAAAATTGAAGGCGCTCTTCAAAAATGTGCTATTATTGCTAATTGAACTGTTGTATTTCTCCCTCCTAATTATTGTTTATTATACATTTAATCAATCGCTGCCTCACTTTTTTACTCTTTCCAGGTTGGATCTTTTCCTTCTCCGAGCACTTATTCAGAATGGTATTGCCTGTAACGCCGCTTGGGTTACCATAGCAACTCTCCTCAATCTCGCGACAGTTCTTGCATACTGGGTAGACCTCGACCAATCATTCGCCTGCACCATTTCACTCGCGGTCCTCACTTTCGAAGCTATCTGCTATTTCGTCTTGGAGAATTTCATCTTTGAAAATTCCCTGCGATACACGTACAGCGTCTGGCCAGTTGTAATCTGGGCACTGATCGGCAGTCTTGCGCAAAATTGGGACCCCGAGAATACTAACTCTATCATAACTGTATCTTTACTT
Organism: Ophioderma brevispina; assembly: GCA_023653785.1. NCBI lineage: Eukaryota > Metazoa > Echinodermata > Ophiuroidea > Amphilepidida > Ophiodermatidae > Ophioderma > Ophioderma brevispina. Next base: position 13,958 of record JAMKCH010012404.1, on the reverse strand, counting down.
GTACTTTCGATCGTCCTGTTCATAATTAAGATTCTACTTAACATTTACAGGAGTAAAACCAGAATCAAACAAAAAATTAATGGCGACACAGTTTTGACAAATGATTTTGATTAGTTATTCAACTAGCTACATCCTGTGCAAATTTTACGAAATTTCATTGCGACAAATATGATTTTTCTTTAACATTCAGTTCTGTACATAACTCTATGGACAATGGGCATATAGAGGGCGCTAAAACATATATTGATCATGATTTTTGTGTCGCCTGCCTCAAGGCAGGAAGACATAATAGGGATCACTTTTTCCACTGCTGTCTGTTAATGTAGTCTGTTGTTGATGTTGTCTGTTGTTGTGAAAAAGGTTAACATTTCACTCACAAAACTGTGTAGGAAATGTCGCCGAACATAGATTATGATAATTAGCCCGTATCGATAGAGGGCTGCTCATTAAATGACGTTACGTGACGTCAGAATATTTGAAAACGGCTATGTTGTTTTTGATTCATTGGAAAGTTGATTTATTTACATGTGTATAAGCTGCAAGGATGTTTGTCCCCCCAATGTGTGCAAATCTTCATTGATTGGCTAACTTTCTCCCCGTCAAAATCTGAATTATGCGTGAAGCTCGAATTCTGAGATTAATGGCCTCGTTCCGTATCCATTTGTCTCGTCTTGTGGCCTTTGAATCGCTACGTGTGGGCGAGTGAATTTCGATATTTCTTCTTCTCACTCAATCACTCAACCAGTTTGTCATAAGTGGACGATATTTTTGGCAATCCTGAAAGTTTATATCCTTTGTATTAGTTAGCCACATAGTTGACATGCATTCGGTGTGTTATAATGTATGGCGTTTTCAATTATGCAATAGATTCAACCTTACAATTTGGACCCGTTTTTGTTTTGTCGCCCCTGGTTTGAAGCAGCAGCCCGATCAGGAGTTTTCTTGCACAACAGGGCAACTCTGTATAATGGCTCATTATATTATGCCCACATTTACCGACTGTGACCTTTGAATTGCGCAATTGCTCGATCAGGTAGAACGCCATTCCTGGTTGCCTTCAACAGGGATGTTTTCATCGTTCATTTGCCGGTAATCAACTCCGCATACCTCATGGATTTAATTAAAAACCAACTTGAGTCATATAGGTGCAGCAACGATGGCAATCCCATCCCGCATTTTGTTGATGCGGTCAAATGTCACATACCATTGGTCAATTACGGTCAATTAGGTCAATTTGTAAGATAGGGTAAAATGTATCAATTTAACCGTTAACCCGATTGAAAAGTGAAGTTTCAATTGGAAACCAAACTTGGTTTTGATATTACAATGGCAAACACCCCTCATTTAATGAGTCAAATGTCACATGTCAGAGTCTATGAGTCCTATTATTCACAAACCGTGATGGCAGGGCGACAGAACGGATCCGAGGACCCGATATTTAGGCACATATTATTGCAAAATTCCCATAAAATGGATGTTACTGATTGTTTTACAAGGAGTAATTTGCAAGTCATACTTATCGCCATCGCCACTGGATTACAATTGTTCTAAAAAATACGAGAAATTTGCAGGGGTCCAAAAAGGCTGTGGACATGTCGATTATTGAAAAGCATTTAATGTTACCGTCTGGCTGTGTGCAGTTACTGTAGTTTGCCTCAAGGTTCTTTTTATTTTTTTGTTATCATAATAGGGTTATCAGCATTAAGGATACACTTCAAATAACGTTCTAATGAGTCCTAAGTTCGTTTTAGTCCAGTGATCTTTAAGATGGAAGGAAGCCATCTTAAAACCAACTGACTTTGTTCTATAAAGCGCATGTTAGTATTTAATATGTTGCGTCTTTGTTTCAATATTCTTCATTTATTTTCATTTTGACGTACCTTTAAACTCGTTTCTACAACAATGGTTTTTATTTCGTATTGGCAAATGAAGACAAGGATTTGGCAAGGTACGTTGGTTTTTTTTTTTCATTGTTTGTTTTGTGCAAATACTGTCAGTAAAGTGTAGGTTATAATTTTCTTGAGATATTTTTTAATACGCGGTTTTGTTTGGCCGTTCTTTAATATTCTTGTTAAAACTTTATTTTCTATTCTAATTACATTTGAATGGCAATTGCTTTCATATGTATAATACTTAATCTGGATATGGACTATTTAAATTACAAGTTTCCATTCAACACACCAATCGTCTTATTACACTTCGCCACCTCTTCGCATATACTCAGTGTGAGTAAAGAATTATTTGTGAAGAGACCCACCAAACAAGAACAGAAAATTAGATCACACCCTTTGGTCACGTGTAGTAACTTTTAACTATTTTATCACCACAAGTTTACTTATTAGCTCTGATGTGATTTCGACGTTTGGCGGCATGTTTACTTGGTATGGTTGGGTGGGAGTATTGGCTTGGGCGAAACCGGTGTTTTTCCGTCTCATAATTGGAATTTTCCTTATATTTCCCTTAGCCTAAAGCGCACAAAGATATGATATCTACTAAGCGACATTTTGGATATGCCTAATCATTACCAGTTTCCGTAATTTTCAGAAGCGGATTGGCAGCGAAAATTTATCGGTGCATGAAAATGCGGATTCAGTGGCATAAAATTGCGTTTTTTTTTTCTAAACGCGGCTTGAATTCCTTTTCTTAATGAAATTTTTGCGAGCAACTTTCCCCCCCCCCCCACACTGCTTTTTCAAGAACCTTGTCATTTTTTTTAATTGTTGGCCTATTTAGCGAAATGCCACAACACACGACCTTACTCAACATTCATGTTGATATTTTTGGGGGATTATTTTTAATATTGATTTCCAAGATGCTTTTCAAAGAAGTGTGTTTTACTTCTAATTATCCTTTTCCTATTTTAATTACCAAAACAAGCAACAAACTTGGATGCCTCCGTGCGAATAATGTTTTATTAAATTATATTCAAAGTTAACATTAGTACTATAATTGGGTTTCTATCAATAGCACTATTACATATGATTAATCAAACAAAAAAGTAATCCAACTATGTTTAAAGCCATACCCTATAATGCAAGAGGTCGCGCGGAAGGAAGTGTCTTGTTCTTCTGTTAAAAATAGACACACGGATACACTCTCGTTTACTTGTCATGTCTTCATAATGGGTATACTTGTGATTACATATTGTGGTCGATTTAAGTAGCATATCGTCACGAATCTGCCAAACAGCCATCGACCAAAAGCACATTATCGAGATATCACGGCGATGAAGTTTTCCGAGAAATTATGAACTTGGCATAATTAAAAATTCGAAACACTTTGAAAATGGTTTTATTTATCTGGGACATTTTGGACATTGGAACGTTCTTCATTTTGAGTACGCTTTCAATTTAAGTACCCTTTGTTTTCCTTGTACAATTTAATTACAAACTGATTGGTCTGTTTGCAAAAACATAAAAAACAGTCCCCTGTTTTATGTCAATAAATGCGACGAATCACATTGAGCTGTTTGGCGTACTCAAAAGAGCCGATCGCTCGCCTGAGGCGGTGGTATTCAACAAGTTGACATACTTTTGACTGCGGAGTGCGCTAGAAAATGAACTATGCCTTTTGTACGGTTTTTCCTAAGTTGTCATTCGTCTCTTACGCAAATTAGGTCCAGTGAAGCTAGAAAAGAGGAATGATGAAGTTCTCTACCATTATTACCATTTTTTGTATAATAATATGATTATCAAATATTTAATACTCAATGTAAAATATATACATCAAGCTATAATACAGTTAATTTGAATGGAAACCTGTACAAGATGTGATTTTCCAGGGTTTTATGTTGGAATTGCTGTCAAGAATTTTTCTTGGTAATTTTTTATAGCATTTTTCTGGTACACTTTATACTTAAAAATCCGTATAATTGAAAATTCAATATATAGAAATGTACGATTATGTTGATTCTCGAAAAACATTCGAATAAAAGGGCTCCAGTTTGTAAGTCGTTTTAAATTACGCTGGTAAATTGGACAAATTAAGTATTTTTGGTGTACTTTCCAAATTGTAGCCATCGGCGGCCCACATTGAAAATACGAAAATCCCCGAAGACATCCAAGCGTATGTCTAGCGTTTGAAACCCTGGGTTTTGTGAATTATGGACATATTTACATAACTTTCATAACCGTTTAACTGAAGAATTTGTGGAATTTTCTGTTTAGTGCTTGAAGGGTGTATATTGTTTGACTACTTTCATGTATAGTAAAAGGAATCAAGATTCACTGTTTATATCAAGAAGAAAGCTTTATCTTACATCAAGGGCTCATTTATATCATTTGTATTAATAAATTTACGAGGCCTTCGGGACGAAAATCACTTTAATTCTAATGACGACACATACAACACTTGTTTATTAACGAAGTATGTTAATTTATTTTCATTACAATTAAAGTGAAATAACAACGCTTTAATCATAATGTACTCTAGTAGCTCATGGTGGTTTTGTATGCATATATGTCCAGAGAGCTAAACTCTTCACTCTTTCAGGAATCCACTAACGGAAGGCCCAGGAACAATATTTGGTTGGTACATCAATTCCCACTTACGCCGAAATAGCTGAAAATGGCCCGCCCCTTTCGGGTGTCACGCCCCTTTTGAGCGAAGTACTATCCTGACTGTAATCTCACGAAACCGTTTGACTGTAGTTGAGAGATCACTCAAAATGTGACGGATGGATACATTATGGGGTGTACACACATTTTTAATCCAAAAGTCAAAGGTTTTTAAGAAAAATTGTCAAAACTGATTCACCACATTGCGCACGTGAGGTACAATTATGAATGAATTCATAACGGTTTTTCATGCCAAAACTGAAGGGAAGTTTCACCATTAACATCAATACACCTTGGAGTTTTTTGTCTCTAACCGCACTCACCTCCTCGGGGATACATTTTTATTGGGATACAACTAAGGTAGGTCAAATAGAAAATTCATATTCATTTCCATTCTTCAAATGACAGCCCGTCAAAATGTTGTTGACTTTGAGCAAATTGAGGTAATATTAGGGAAATAAAACGTGCATTTTTTGTAAATGCCTGTTAAACAGGTGTATATTTGCTCCTACAACGTCAAGTCATTATGACGTTTGTATTGCCCAGGGCTATTGACCATATATGGATTTCAACTGGGGATATAATCAAAGCCATTTAATGTTATTCCTTTCATTTTCATGGGGGAAGGGTCAAAATGGCCATCGTAAAGTGAAATATTTTTCACATTTTAATAGGGACTTAAAGTTTTAAAGTTAAGTTAAAGACCCTTCAACAGCAAAGTTAAATGCTGCTGACATAAGGGTCTTTAAATGTCTAAAAGCACTAACTGCAAGCGTGTTGACCCTTTGAACAGTACATACAATGAAGACACCAAACCGCCCCCCCCTCCCCCTGTTATGCAATTAAAAGCAAACTAAAATAACCTTAACTTAGACAGACGGCACGCCGCACGCGGGCCACGTGGTGGGAATAGCGACTTCTACATGTACTTTTGTCATTTTGTAGGCGCTAATGGCAAGGGTGAAAGCTGGCTGAATGGCCGAAGGTTTTCTAAGAAATTGTCAAAACTGATTTTAACCATATAGCGCAATTACAATTATGAATGAATTCATGAAGGGTTTTCCTGCCAAACTCTAGGGAGTTGGACCATAGACCTTGGATTTTGCTTTCTAACACAACTAACTCTCCCCAGGGATACATGTCTAGGGTAACCTAAGGGTAGGTCCCAACATAAAAATTTCATATTCCTTTCCGTTTGCAAACGGTAGCCCGTAAAAATTTTGTGACCTTTAGCAAAATTGGGGTCATATAGGTATTAGGTGACAACCGTGCATAGTGCATCTTTAAGTGCCGTGTATAACGTGTATTGTGCTCCAAAAACACAATCATCTTATAGCAATTATGACGTTTGTATTGCCCAGGGCTATTGACCATTTGGAATGCAACATGGATATCAAACGTATTTAAATGTTGCCACGACTCTTTTCGTTTTCAATGGGAAGGGTCAAAAATGACCCCATCGTAAAGATGGATATATATTTTTTTTTTTTCCCATTTTATAGGGACCTAATAGCAGAGTATCAAATGTCTGACGAAGAACTACCTGTGACCATGAAACAGCCGCATGAAAAATCGCTAAAATTATACCAAACTGAAACGAGACTACGAGTCCGCCTGGTATGGGATAGAGACTTTATTGGCATCTTTAAAGTTGAAGAGCACTCTTCTACAGATATCAGAATTATTGAATTGTTTTGTAATTTAGATTCACATTTTGAATTTATACATAAAAATAATCAAGCCACATTTTAATTACATTAACGGTTCTCTACCCGTACCATGTACCATGGCGGCCCGTCACTGCGCAGTGGCGATAGCCAAGACCTGAAAATCGGGGGAGGGGGGAGGGGGGTGTGGAGGGGGGGGGGGGGAGAATAAAGAGATTTTCCCCCGATTACTTGTACTTGCATGAGGGATGAATAATGTACGAGGGGTGGGCTCCTAGGTGTGGAGCTGCCGTAATTCTTTGGTGGTTTTTTGACCATTTTAGAAGCTAAAAATGAGTGTTTTCAAAGAGCACAAATTCCCCCCTTTTCCTTCTATTTCCCGCGCTTCTCCCTTCCTCTCTTCTTTCTCTTCTTCCCACACTTTCTCTTCTTTCCCCCCCTCCTTTTTTTCTTTTTCCCCCATCTTCTTCCCCATCTTCCCTCTCGTTCTTTCCCCTTTCTCTTCTTCCCTCTTTTTTTTTTTCTTTTCTTCTTTTTGTTCTTCCCTTTTTCCTTCCCACTCCCATTTTTGGCTCCCCTTCTCGATTTATTGGTGATGTGTGTGGGGGGGGGGGGGCTGCTTTGCCCCCTGCCCCTCCTCCATTGGCTATGCCAATGGTAGTGCGGTGTAAAAAGCGGTAATTTTCTAGCGACTTTCTTTCATTTTAACCACCAAACAGGGGGCCCCAACTTTAGGGGTCATATAAATTTTTTGAGCCCTGCCATATGGGAACCGGCATGTAGTTTGTACATTTTGACATTTATTTTAAGATCCCTCAGAGCTTTCTAATACCAGTACCCCTTGCCATTATGACCCTATCAATGAAAAAACACACGGTAGAATCGCCTACTTCCCACCCTGCGGCGGTGTACCGATTATTTAGGGGGGGTCTTTAGTTTCTGTCTGTTTCTGGTCACAAGCCAATACAGTAGTTAGTGCTTTAGATCATTATCGACCCTTTCAGCAAGGTCAATTTAAAACTTGCTGCCTGGAAGTGTCTTTTAACCCAGGCCCGTACTCAGGATTTATTTTGGTGTGGGTGGGGGTGCGGGGCCTTCGGTTTCTGTGAATTCAAAAAATTGGACTTTGTTTTTCTTGCTAAACTTTTACCTAACCTAGAACCCCCGATCCACCCTAATCATGATGCTTTTTGAGCATTTCAAACAACATCCATACACCATAAAAGTGGACTTCTTTGCTTCGACACAAATTTCTCTAAATTTTGGACCTTTTATCCACCAATTCAGCACAGTGGACCTTTTGCCCCTTTTTGTGGCAATGTGCTGTCCCTGCGTCACGAATACTCTGGCCTGTCTTTAACTAACTTATTAAACTTAAGGCGTCCTATACAATGGAAAATTTACTTTTGTAAAACTTTATGATGGGGGCCTTTTTGACCCACCCGCCCCCCCCATGAAAATGAAAGGATAACATTAAAATCTGATTATTCCCAGTTGAAATCCAAATGGTCAATACTCTGCTCTGTGCAATCAATGTATACTGATTGATTGCAGTTGTGGAGCAATAGCACTGTTATATACACAGCACTTTGACAATAATGCAGCAACGGTTTCTTCACCCTAATATGTACCCAATTTGGCTCAAAGTCACAAAATCTTTACGGGCTGTCATTCTGAAGAACGGAAAGGAATATGTATTTCCTATTTGTTGACCCTAAAAAAAACCTTTAGTTACTCCCCAAAAATTATCCCTGGAGAGTTAAGAGAAGAATCCCAAGGGTGAAGTGGTGAACTTCACCTTCCGTTTTGGCACTTAAACCTTCATAACTTGATTCATAAATGTATAGTGCGCAATATGGTGAATCAGTTGTTTTTGAAATTATCTTACTTAAAACCGTTTGACTCTTTGGAATAAACATGTATTACTAGAAGCGCCACGTCTACACACCCATCATTGGCCCCTGTTCCGCACATTTTGCAGTGGTCTCTCAAACGCCTAGGTCTTTCCAAACGGTTCTGTAGATACAGTCAGTATACTTCGGCTCAAACGGGGCGTGACCCCCAAAACGGGGCTATGTGCCATTTCAGCATCATATTCGTCGGTACTCGTCAGTGAAATTCATGTTACACCAACCAAATATTGGTTTCCTGGACCTTCATTAGTGGATTCCTGAGGAGTTTTTACCTCTGGACACTATAATTGCATACAAAAACCCACCATGAAGCTTACTAGATGTAAAGGTATCTTTCTACATTTCATATAGTTTATAAAATTTTCAGTAGTTTCCAACTGAAATAAATCAAGATTCATTTCATGTAGCTTACTACTTTCTCAATGTACGAAACCCATAGGAAGATTACGAGTTAGCAATAGTCGTCAATGACGTATCGAAAACTCGTAAAAATGAAACACTTTTCGCGAGTAGATCTCAGAACAAACTTTTGAGATTTTTTTTTTTTTAATAATTTCAACCATTAATTTACTTTTTTTGCCATCAAAAAAGATCATTGCGTATTATCCTTCATCACCTTTGGAGGTCATAGCACACATGATTTAGATTAGTTGCTCGTGATACTTTCTGTCTGCTTGAACACTCTTCTCTGAGCTAAAAAAAATAACATTTTTGGGTTAAGATGGCAGGTTGCTTGACCGACAGACTTTCTGACGTTTGTGATTTCAATTCAATTGCCATTTTCTGTTCTGTCTATTATCAAGCTGGGTATTTATATTGAAAATGCAGAATGAAGACTTTTTCTCACATGTTAACATCTTTCTTTACTTTGGAATGAAAGGAAAATAATTCCCTCCTGTATCTACTCCAATAAGCGTAATCCGGATTGCATTCAATTTTCTTGAACATTTTCACTGAGTTCTTTAAGTTACTCATTCAATCATGTAATTTTAAAATTGGATGGCTTGAAGAATGTGAATATAATTTGTCCACATGTACTCAAAACACATTACTTTATTTATTGTCGCTTATTTATAGATTAAACCTCGATAACTTATCAAGTTATGAATTATTAATTCAACTAAGTTGCTAGATGCGGCAAACTATAATGAACGACAACAGAGTTCAAAACGAAAAGATTTATGATGTTCTTTTGTTTTTAACCTTGTGCATCTTTTGATTTTAACCCCTCGACTACCTGAAAGGGGGGGGTGGGGGGGGGTGGGTTTAGCACCCCTCAGGTTTCCCCGGCTAGCGTAAAGCCCCCCTCTTTGGTGAGCCAGATTTTTTATGGTAATTGTCAATTGACATATTTCGCTCCTTTTATCCAAACAAACATCCACCGGGGTAGAGGAAGGCTCAACGGTATCCCAAAGGAAAATAGAATTAGAGATAGTCACCTTTTCTTATGGGATGAACTAGTTTTATATAAATGAGCACAACGCATTTTAGTCTATATAAGGTGCTGGGTCGCTAAACATTGCGAAATATACATCATTTTCCACCCTATATTTCAAATGTCGTCTTTTCGCATCTTTTCCTCCACCACGACGTCATAGTGAACGTCATAATGGGTATTTTTTAACTTAATTATATTTTGGTACAAATGTGGAATAAAAACGCTAAGCTAACCTTTGGTATCCAAATTTACAGGAATCGGGTGTTCATGTAATGGAAATCACAGGGTGGTAACCACCCCACCTCCTTCGGGAGTTTTGCTTAAAAAATGGCTCTTGTGGTAGACGAGGGTTAATTTGGCTAACAAATTATCATTTAAGTACTTTAACAGGTAATGCCTCTCTATACTATGACTAGGAATCCAACGCTGGGGAGACCCCTCTTGATATGACCCCCAATAGCTAATCCACGGGGTGTACCCTTTATCAGAACACCCACTAACTCAGAAGACCCACTTTCAGAAAAACCCCTTTCCTCAGAAGGGTCCGCTATATCAGATTCTGATGTAGGGATGGATTTATCCTATAAAATTGACCCCTTATTCTGAAGCCCCCTGCTACTCAGCAAACCCCTCGTTACCAGAGCGAAACCCGTTATTCAGAATAGTTTTTCTGTGCTAGTTGACTGCTGATTAACGAACCTTTTGCGAAGGACAAACACCCCGCTGCTCAAAAACCCGTTACTCAGAAGAACCCACTAATCAGAAAACCCACTAATCCTAAGGCCCCCTGTTATTCAGAATTTTCTGAATAGAGGCCTTCTGAGACGAGGGGCTTTCCTGCAATATAGCGAGTCTTTTTATTTTTTTATTTAAACAGCGGGCACCACTCATTTCAGAATTTTCGGGTAGCGGGGCTTTCTGAGTAACCGGAGTTTTCTGAGTAGCCCGCCCGGTCTTTTTGCCATTTTACTTTAAAAGTCCTAGTCAGACATTTTCTGGGTAACAGACTTGAGAAGCCACCAAGCCTTGCTTTAAAACACACCATCCTTTCCTAGTTTAGTTTGTTTCTTTTGTTTTAGTTTTTCGCTTGTTATTGGACTCGTTTTTTATAGCAATATTTTTTAAAAAGGTCCATAATTGTTTGTTATTTTGCGAGATGTATTTTCGGTTCCTCCTCCCTGCCTTCTTCTCTCTTTCCCATTTGTCCCCTTCTCTTTACAATGTTTCTATTTATTATTAGCACGCTGGCGCCCATGCAACCCCCCCACCACCACCCCATCACCCACACACACCCCCCCACCTCCAGTATCCGTAAGGCCGCGGCCATGCAATCAAAACCGTAATCATGAAAGGTCTCAGAAATCCTATTTCAATACCCTAATTATTATGATTGTTTTGCACAATTGGTGTTGAGAATATTACCTTGCGGATGGTAATGCTCGAAAGTGCGTATTTGTCATAAAAAGGGATTTTGTAATTAGACTCGGATACCTGATTGTAATTTTAACGCCGGCGGAATTGGAAACGCATCTTTCTCTGTCCTGTTTATTGTGAAGCTGATTGAACCACAACCCCCGACTAATGCTAATGTATAGATAGATTTTTCCCTCTGGATACACACTAGTGGTTCTTGAGAAGTTTTTTCCGCCTCTTTGAATAAACATTGTTTTTTTCTTTTTTCTTTCTCGTCCAAAAACATAGTTTAATCAGAGAAACAGTATTTTCATTTTGAAAAACACGGTTTATATCAAATTGATAAGCTACCGTATTTTAAAAAACAACTTATTTACTCTTAGATACAACTTATGTTTTTCAGTAAATTCTCGTTTTTTTTTTTTCCTTCCCCCCGATAAACTCATCATAAGCAGTTTTTGTTTGAAAAAACATGTATTTCCCCCTTGCTAAATTTTAGTTTTGATCTAGCCGTAAACTTAATTTTTTTATAAACCTTATTTTTTTTTTAAAATAAACTAGTTTTATAGATAAGCATTTTCGGGATTCTCTTTGAAAAAACGTGTTAATATCAAAAATTGTTTTTTCTCCGAGGGGTTATCTATAAAAACTATAAAAAGTTTATCTCCTAGAAAAACCGCCTTTGTCCTAAATATAGAGAGTTTCTCACGGAGACAAAACATTACTTTATGTCTAGGAAACAGCAAGAGTAAACCATGTTTATCAAGAGAAAATCTATGTTTATCTTAACAACAAAACTTAGTTTTTCAAAGATAAAACTATGTTATCTAAGAGGAAAACATGTTTAGCTAGAACAAACCGTGTATATCTAGGACATAACTTAGATATCGAAAAAACGCGTTTACTAGACACTTATATTTTTCTCTTGATTACTATAATATAGCTAATCTGGAAAAAAGGTTTATCAAGATAGAAAACTGTTTTTTATCTAGAAAAACTTAGTTTAAAGAGACAAAAATAAGATCAACCAACCTCCCCCTTCGCTCCCCCTGGTATTGCATGAAAACAAACTAAAATAACCTGAAATTAGATGGCACGCCGAACGCCACTGGTGGGAATAAGCGACTCTCCAGTGTATTTTTTCATTTTGTAGGGCCTAATGACAAGGGTAAAGCTCTGAAAATGGCCCGAAGGTTTCTAAGATAATTTGTCAAAAACGGATTTTACCATATAGCGCAATAAATACAATTTATGAATGAATTCATAAGGTTTCATGCCAAAACAGTAGGGAGTTGACCATAGACCTTGGATTTGCTCCTAACTCTCCCCAGGATACTTGTTAGGGTAACTAAGGGTAGATCACAAAAAGAAAAACATATTCCTTTCGGTTTTCAAACGGTAGCCCGTAAAAATTTTGTGACCTTTGAGCAAAATTGGGGTAATATAATATAGGTACACCGTGCATTTTTAAGTGCCGTATAAACGTGTATTTGCTGCTCCAAAACACAACCGTTGTATAGCAAGATTATGACTTTTTGTATTGCCCGGAACTATTGACGCCATCTGAATCGCAACTGGATACAACCATTTTACTGTTACCTCTACACTCTACTACTTTCGTTTTCAATGGGATGGGTGTCAACATGACCCCATCGTAAAGTGGATATATATTTTTTTTTTTTCCCATTTTATATATAGGGACCTAATAGCAGGTTAAATGCTGAAGCCTGTGACCATGAACCAGCCGCAATGAAAAATCGCTAAAATTACGCCAAACGGAAACTGAGACGGGACGAATCCATGTAGTAGGGATAGAGACTTTATTGCATCTTACAGTTGAAGAGCACTCTTTAAAGATATCAGATTATTGAAATTGTTTTGTAATTTAGATTCACATTTGAATTTAATACCATAAAAAATATCAAGCCACATTTTTATTACATTACGGTATCTCTAAACCCAGTTACCATTTTGGCGGCCCTAGTGCGCAGTGCCGTAGCCAGACCTGAATCGGGGGGGGGGGGGGGTGGGGGGGGGGGGGGAGAATAAGAGATTTCCCGATCTTGTACTTTCATGAGGGATGATTAATTTACGAGGGGTGGGGGTCCATAGGGGGGGAGCTCCCGTAAGGTCTTTGGGTTTGGCCATTTTAGAAGCTAAAATGAGTGTTTCAGAGAGACAAATTCTCCCCGTTTCCTTCTTGTTTCCCTTTTTCCCCCCTTCTCCCCTTCCTTTTTCTCTTCTTCCCACCCCAAAAAACAAAATTTTTGTCCCCCTGTCCCTTTTTTTCTCTTCTCTCCTTTGCCTATCCTCTCTTTCCTTCCCCATTTCCCTCTCTTCTTTCCCTGGGGGGGGGGGTTTTTGGTTTCTCTTCTTCCCTCTTTTTTTTTCGTTCTCTTTTTTTCTTCCTTTTTTCCTTCCCATTTTTTTTGCTCCCCTTCTCTCGATTTTATTGTTGTGGTGTGTGGTGGGTGGTGCCTGCTTGCCCCTGCCCCTCCTCATTGGCTATGCCAATGGGTAGTGCGTTGTTAAAAAGGGTACTTTTGGCGACTTTTTCATTTGAAACACCACAAATGGGGCCCCAACTTTTAGGGTCATGATTTTAGCCGCCTCATGGGAACCGGCATGTAGTTAGTACATTTGATTATTTAAAGATCCTTCAACATCTTTACCAACCGTTGCCATTAGGCCCTAATACAAAATGAACAACACACGTAGAAGTCGCTATTATTTTTTTCCACCACCACGCGGCTTGTACGTTATTAGGGGGGGTCTTTAGTTTTGTCTGTTTCATGGTCACAATCATACAGTTAGTGCTTTTAGATCATTTAGAGACCCTTCAGCAGCATTTAACTTTGCTGCTGAAGTGTCTTTAACCAGGGCCGTACGCAGGATTTATTTTGGGGGGTTCGGACTTGAAAAATTGGACTTTTTTTTGCTCAAATGTCCTAACCCTCCTAAAATGGTGCTT